>JACEIK010015608.1:8086-18294 GCA_018107945.1 Datura stramonium | reverse complement strand
TTAGCGCTCGATTCTACTTTTCAGTGATAACTAGTCAGCATGGTGGCCTTGTCGGCCCGCATAGGTTCCCTTATGTTCAGTTGTTCTGGGTAGCTGTTATTTTCCTACAGGTGGCTATAGGTCTTGTCGGCCGGAGGCTGTATTTGCAGCCATTATATAGCCCGTTGTTTTCATAAATCCAAAATTAAAGCCAGCCTGGCACCAGAAGTGCTTAGGCTCAGTAGTCCAACAGTCCAGGTCCTAGTAGGGCACCAGGTGTCAGTCATGCCTCCCAAGGCGGGGCGTGACAATAACGTTTTACTCTAATGTCGAATTTATGAACAGTTTAATGTTTAAAAAGCTAGACTCAAAGAGCTTTAATTTGATAGGTAGTAGGTCCCGTAATCCCGTAACTCTATATATATATTGGAGATGTGCTCATCCCAAGTCCGATCACATACGAGATTATTTGAAATAATTTTTCGAATAAAACCATGAGCTAGAATTGTTACCGGCCTCCCTTTGGCCTAAAACTTTTTTCAAATTTTTTTAAAACCACCTTAATATATACATTCCATGATATGATCACCAATTTGAAATCTTATTCTCCTGACATCTCATTGTTGGATGATGTAAAGCGAAGAAAATTCAACTTGTATATCTTCAACTCAGCTGATTAGTCGTTTTAAACATGCGGGATGTTACAGTAGGATACTTTTCTACCACTAGAGCATTGATGTTTATTTGTTAAGACCTTTAGTTTTTTAAAATTTGTACTCTTCATTTCTTCAAGCTTTTTTTTTCTTGCAAAAAATTGAAAAATATCAACCGCAATTAGTCAAGCTCAATCAATTTGAACTCCTTAGATTTTGGCACTTAAAGATCGATCATGCTCCATGGATATTAGTAAAAAGAAGTTCAAAAAGCCAAACAGAAGGAAAGCTCATATGTCCCTGAGAGTATTGAATAACAAGCACCATAGACACAAGTCATTAGTTGTCTGCACTATGTGACTAGTAATGAAGAAGTCAACACCACCAATGAACTTAAATCATTAAGTGATGGAGATGCCAACGAACAACTAGAAGCTAGTAGTATAATAAAAGGCAACATGAATCAGGAGGTGATGACTAGGATTGATTATGAGTATTCAAGACACCATATAAAATAGAAGTAGTTTGTGGCTGTTACACTAATTTCATCTTCAAAGTGAAGTTGCAGCTCAGAGTTAGTTAAAGTAGCTACATTGTAGTTCAAAGTTAGTTAGGAGTTAGTTGTAACTGTTAGAAGCAGTGGTCCCTACTTCAACTACAGACTCCTATTAAAGCAATGTACATCTGAAGGTTAGGGATTCATTGATTAATAAGAATATTTTCCTCTCTAAAGCATTTCTTCATTCATCTTCTACTCATTTCATTTCTCTAGAACTGAAATACTCGAGAATCTCTATAATTTTCCTGCCCCATTATTGATCTCTTCGAGTTCTTGATAAACTCCTGGAAATCAGCTATCATTGATATCAGAGCGAGTAGATTCTCGGCAGCAATGGCAAAAGGAACTAGGATCAATGGCGAGTCTACTAGTGATTCCACTGCTGAAGGTGGGGATTTACGCGAGATGATGCAGAAGTTAATTTCATAAATTGGGGTTCTTAATGGTGAGGTTTCAGCCTTGAAGAGATTGGATCAAACTGTTATGGAGATGAAAGAACAGTTAGGGGGAAACCGAGGGAATGTTACTTCGACAGATAATGGAATGGGAACTTTAAGGGAAAGATCATTGAGGGAAGACGATTAGAGGCTCAGGAATCAGAATCGGGGAATATCTCACTACTTTAAATTGGATTTTCCAAGGTTTTCTGGAGAAGAATTGAGATCTTGGCTGTTCAAGGTTGATCAGCTCTTCAACTTTGATGAAATTCCTATGGATCAAAGGGTAGGAATTGCAGCAATACACTTAGAAGGGGAAGCAATCCAATGGCACCAGTCATTTATGAGGTATAGGTAGTACACTCATCCACCTACTCTGAATGAGTATGTCATGGCACTGGTGGAGAGATTTGGGGCTGACTATGATGATCCGATGGAGGAGATTAAAAAGATCAAGAAAACAAGGACTGTAAAAGATTATCAGGCTATCTTTAAGAGCAACTTAACCAGGGTGAACTTGTCTCAAGAAAATGCAATCAGTTGTTTTCTTGGTGAACTCAAACCAAAATTAAAGCTTGTTGTGAGAATGACTAATCCAGTCACCTTATCCCAGGTCTACAGAACTACAAGGATGTACAAGGCTTACTTAGCTGCGCAAGCCAAAGCTTACATGCAGTCCCTATGCTGCACCATTCTACATTCAAGCGGTATAGTGATCAGGGGATCCAGAATAGACCACTGGTACCAACTCCTGGTGGTAACAGTTATATAGATAGTAAGGGACCTAACAGAAGGAAATTGAGCTTGGAAGAAATCAATGATAAAATATCAAAAGGGTTATGCTATTTTTGTAATGAAAAGTATACAATAGGTCATAAGTGCAAAAACCTGAAACAACTCTACCTTCTAGAACTGGAAGAGTGGGAAGAGTGGGGAGAAGAACAAGAACAGATTGAAGAAGAAGGTGTATAGGCACAGGATATTGTAATACAACAGCCAATAGAACAGATGGAGATTAAGAGTGGCCCTAAATGGCTCACTAGGGTATAGAACATTAAGAGTGACTGGATACCACTACAAGAAACCTCTACATATTATAGTAGATACTGGGAGTTCTCATAACTTCATTGACCCTGAAGTTGTTAAGCAGTTAGGGTGTCCAACAAAGGCAACTACACCACAGTTGGTGGCTGCAGCAAATGGAAATAGCATGAAGGTGGACAGAGTTTGCAAAATTACTTGGCTACTGCAAGGGGCTGAGTTCACTGTTGATATTTTACTACTTCTACTAGGATCTTGTGGGGTAGTGCTGGGAGTTCAGTGGTTACTAACCCTAGGAGATATCAAAATGAATTTCAAGAAGCTTACTATGGAGTTTTGGTATAAAGGGAAGAAACATCTTCTTAGAGGAGCAGGCAAGCAGATTACAACATCAGGATCTGGAAAGCTAGAGAGACTATCAGTAATGAATCACAACTTTGTATGATTCAGCTCATTCCTACTGGAGGCCATGGATTACATTGTCATTTTTTGGAATCCAAAGAAACTACAAAAACAGATACTAGATTGATAAAGATATTAGAGGAATTCAAGGAATTATTTGAAGAGCCCAAATAGTTGCCACAACAGTTGCCACCTTCTAGAGGGTTATTTGATCACAAGATTGTACTACAAGGGGGAACTGAGTCTATTAACAAAAGACCATATAGATACGCGTCTGTTAAGAAGGATACAATTGAGAAGTTAGTCCAACAAATGCTTGATCAAAGGATAGTTCAACCTAGCAATAGCCCATTTGCAGCTCCTGTAGTGTTGGTAGGAAAGAAGGATGGGTCATAGAGGCTTTGTGTTGATTATAGAGACCTTAATAAGCATACAATTAAAAACAAGTTTCCTATACCAATTGTTGAAGATCTATTAGATGAATTAGGAGGGTCTAAGGTTTTCTCCAAAATAGACCTAAGGTCTAATTATCATCAACTGAGGATGGCAAAGGATAATATACCAAAGACTGCTTTCAGAACACACTCTGGTCATTTTGAATACCTTTTCATGCCTTTTGGATTATCAAATGCACCAGCCACTTTTCAGGGCTTGATGAATTCAATGTTTAAGTCCTTTCTCAGGAAACATGTCTTAGTCTTTTTTAATGATATTCTCATATACAGCCAAAGTATGGAGGACCACATGGCCCACTTGAGATCTGTATTTGTTGAAATGAAGAGACATCAATTATTTGCTAAGCAAAGCAAATGTTTCTTTTGGTGTTCAAGGATAGAATACTTGGGGCATTTCATTACTGCAGATGGAGTATCTACTATTCCTTGCAAGGTGGAAGTTGTGAGGAATTGGCCTGCCCCTACTACTCTCAAGCAACTGAGGGGGTTTCTTGGAGTAGCTGGCTACTATATAAGATTTGTGAGGGGATTTGGACTGATTAGTAGACCTATAACGGACCTCCTAAAGAAGGAAAGCTACAAATGGTCATCTGAAGCTACTGTTGCATTTGAAAAACTAAAGAAGGCATTAACTGAAGCACCAGTTTTGACTTTACCTGATATTAACAAGACTTTCCTTGTTGAGACTGATGCAAGTGGTTTTGGCATTAGGGTTGTGCTAATGCAACAAGGCCACCCTATAGCTTTTATCAACAAGGGATTATCTTCGAGACATGCCGCACTTTCTATATATGACAGAGAATTATTGGCTCCTTGCATGCTGTCACAAAGTGGTCTCAATAGTTGCTAGGGCAAAAGTTCATTGTCATAACTGATCAGAGAGCCTTGAAGTTTCTGATGGAGCAGAAAGTCCACACTACTTCCAGCTTAAGTGGCTGACTAAACTCATGCCCTTTGACTATACTATAAAGTATAAGAAGGGAACTGAGAACAAAGCAGCTGATGCACTTTCTAGGGTATCTGGAGCTGAATTATTAACATTGGTAATTTTCACTATACATATTGAGTTATTACAAAATATAGTTCAAAGCTGGGAGATAGATCCTGAGGTTAAGTCCTTGATTCAGCAATTGCAGTCTACTCCCAATGTATTCTCTCAGTTCACTTGGTGCAATGGCCAGCTCAGGAGGAAAGGAAGGCTAGTAATGGGCAAGGTACCTCAACTAAGGCAAGACATATTTACATTATGACACTCTACTACTCATGGAGGACACTAAGCAGTGGAGGCTACACTGAGGAGGATCCTTATACTTTTTTACTGGAAAAACATAAGGGATGATGTGAAGAAGTTTGTCCAAAAGTGTGACATTTGCCAAAAAAACAAGGCTGATCTAGCTGCCTCTCCTGGCCTATTACAGCCCCTGCCTATCCCAGACGTTGTTTGGTCACAAATCAACATGGATTTTATTGATGGTCTTCCTTAGTCCAAAGAATTTGAGGTGATTCTGGTGGTAGTTGACAGACTGAGCAAGTATGCTCATTTTATTCCTTTGAAACACCCTTACACTGCTCAGTCAGTGGCTAAGGCAATGTTGAATGAAATAATCAGGTTACATGGCCTACCTAATAACATTGTTAGTGATAGGAATGCTTTGTTTTTTAGCTCTTTTTGGCAGGAGTTGTTTGCATTACAAGAGGTCCAGCTGAATACCTCTTCTGCTTATCATCCACAGTCTGATGGCCAGACTGAAGTAGTTAACAGGTGTTTGGAGTCATACTTGATGTGCTTTTGTGCAGAGTATGCCTCAGATTGGTTGATTATTTACCAATGGCAGAATATTGGTATAACACTTCTTTTCACAGTGTAATTCAAACAACACCTTATGAAGCTCTTTATGGGAGACCCCCACCCCTGCATCTGCCCTATTTACCAGGTGAATCTACTTCTACTGAGGTAGATAATACTTTGTTGAGCAGGGAACTGAAGTTACAGTTGCTCAAACACCATCTGAAGAGAGCTCAACTTAGAATGAAACAACAGGCTGATTCCCACAGAACTTAGAGGAGCTTTGAGGTGGGCGATCGGGTTTATTTTAAGACTCAACCTTACAAACAAGCTACTGTTACTAATCAGCCTTTTCACAAACTTGCAACCAAATATTATGGACCCTTTTAGATTACCAAAAAAGTGGGTTCGGTAGCCTATACATTATTATTTCCTTCCTTTGTGAAGATACACACCGCTGTCCATGTTTCCCTACTAAAAAGATGTTATGAGGTACCTGGTCAAATATCCTATCCCCCTATCACTAACATTGTGAATCCTTATTGTCCAAACCCTGAATCAGTATTGCAAAGAAGGATGGTGAAGAAGGGTAACAAGGCAGTAGCTCAGATTCTGATGAAATGGGAAGGCTTTATCAACAGATTGTGCAACTTGGGAGTTTTACAACATATTGAAGACCAGGTTCCCTCACTTTGATCCTTGAGGTCAAGGATCTTATGCAACAGGGAGTAGTGTTACACTCATTTCATCTTCAAAGTGAAGTTGCAGCTGAGAGTTAGTTAAAGTAGTTACATTGTAGTTCAAAGTTAGTTAGGAGTTAGTGTTAACTGTTAGAAGCGGTGGTCCCTAATTCAACTATAGATTCCTATTAAAGTAATGTATATCTGAAGGTTAGGGATTCATTGATCAATAAGAATACTTTTCTCTCGAAAGCATTTCTTCATTTATCTTCTACTCGTTTCATTTCTCTAGAACTGGAATACTCGAGAATCTCTGTAATTCTCCTGCCCAGTTATTGATTTCTTCGAGTTCTTGATAAACTCCTGGAAATCAGCTATCAGTGGCATAAACTAAGAAGAATTCTCTCTACTCAACAAGGATTCTGGATTGTTGTGTGTGATTTTAATATTATTTTGACAATTGATAAGAGACAGGGAGGCAACATAGTGTAGACAACTAAAGTAGACTTTAATGAATTCCTATTGAATACTGATATGGCATAACATAAAAACAGTTGACATGTGGCTCACTTTGAGCTTTGGTGACTTCTAAAATAGAATTTACTAGGCTTTAGGCAATGAAAACTGTCTTTAATTCGTTATTTTCACAACTTGAGGTGAACAATTTAGATCCTGCTTGCTCTAATCACTCACCTTTGAGAGTATCAAGCTAGTCATGACATCACATAAAAGCCATAAATCATTGGGATTCATTAATTTAATTTAGTAGGATCATGATGATTTTAGAGCAATTGTGAAAGAAGCATGTCAAACTAACATTGGTGATTCACAAATAGGAAATATCTGACACAAGATTAAACATGTTAAAGAAGGGATGAAATCACCGAATACCAACGAATATGAGAAGGTAAGAAAAATGTCAAGAGGGGAAACTGACATCCGATGTCTCACTTAACCAAGTGAATGAAGCAAACACCTAAATAACCAAAACAAAATAATAAGCCTGAGCCAACAAAGCCCGGCCCAAAAGCCAAATATACAAGATACAGAGAAAACTCGAACCAACCAACAAAACTTTATATAATAAAAACTAGAATATAAGTCAACCCAACCAATCAACAAAACCTTATGTAATAAAAACTAGAATAGAAGTCACCCCAATACCCAAACACATACAACAGGCTAACAAGGTCAAAGTCCAAGGCTGTAGCTGACCAACAAGACTACACAAAATGCTACTAAAAGTACAACGCAAGTCTACGAGCCTCTAAGAGTAAGGTAGCAATCAAATGATCGAGACAGAGCCCCGACCTACCCTATCAACAATATATGTACACAGACTACAAAATCTGTTAATTTCGGATGAAGTGAAGCTTACCACACCAAGTTGAAACTCCGCTCTCTCAATGAGGATCACGAACTACTTGCCGATCAATCTCTACAGACATGAATACAACATTCCCAGGCTCGGGGTGTCAATACAGAGAATGTATCAAGTATGTAAAACAATAGAGTGATAGAGATGATACAAAAGAAAATGAAATCGAAACAATACCAAATCACCAACCACAACCTACACAAAAACAACGTCAATGTGATACCACCTTACCTGTCCCTACTATGGGACTCGTAACAATACCAACCTCAACCACACATTACCCTAGAGGCTTACTACACGACTGACCATAATCATGCAAATGATGTAAGTGCAATATGATGCAGTGCGATGCACAAGTCCGGCTTTGCCAAAAAATTTCACAGCCACACCGACTCTGGCATAGCCACGAAGGCAAAAGCAATAAATAAATAAATGTCTACAGCCCGAAGGCATCTCGTGTAGCTACAAAGGCGAAAGCAACAAATAAATAAATGTCCACAGCCTGAAGGCATCTCGCAAATCCAAGAAGGCGAAAACAGTAAATATGCAACATGTATATGTTTGTATACACAACGAACAACTCACCACAAACACATATAACAAAATTCACTTTCGACTTCACATCCAATCATAGTATCACAGCCCTCGACACGAATCACCAACATAATTAACACAAGCACAGACGAAGAATAATATAAATAACCTTAATAGCACGATAAACATGATAGCTTGGAATCTTAAGGAAGAACATGCCGAAAAGAGTAGGAAAAGTCTTAACATATCTCACGCTTTGATCATTTCTTGGCGCTAAGCGATACTCCGCTCTTCTACCCATGAAGATACTACCGAGCCGCAACTTACCATACCCACACAACCAACTCTAACCACTTACAATAGGAAAACAACATAAGAATTCGAAATCGATAAGTATATCTGGAAACTAAGTTTCGAAGCTCAAGGAATAAACAAAACAAGGATCTAAAGAACACATGCCTCACAATAACCACTCTAGAAGCTAGAAATCTGAACATACCCACTACAAAAGCCCTTCAAAACGGCAACAAATGGAAGCAAGACGACGGAAACGACACGTACTAACCGAAGTACTCAAGGATCTAGGCTAGGATTTAACTTATCTTGGATCAAATCCCTTCATTCCTATCAAAATCATGTGTTTCCGCCCTTTGGTGCCTTTGAAAATGTTGGGAATGAATTAGAAACTGACCAAACAAATATAAATAGTCCCCCACTGCCACAGCGCGCTGTTAGAGGCGAACTCAGAATTTGAAAATGAGGGATGCAATATTATCTTTGATATAGTCTTATCAGTTATCAGCTACAAAGTTTGCATAGAATTCTCTTAAAATTTTAAAATTATCATAAATTTATGAGTAAAGTTTAAATTTCAAAATGATTGAATGTCATTAATCTGTGAGATTGACGTACTTTTCTTGATCATCTCTAAAATAGAAGAAACACTTACTAATTTGCGAGCGAAAAAATARCCTTGAAATAAAGAGTTGTTAGTTTAACGAAATTAAACTATCTTCGTCATTCATAAAAAATTGAGATCCTCAACTAGAAATACTAAACTTAATAGTTCGTCATTCATAAAAACATGAGATCCTCAACTAGAAATACTAAACTTAAGTTCTTGAAAGTACTACTTTGTTGATCTCTAATATTTACTTAAATAAATTATAATAAAGCCATATGCTTCTCCAATTCTCAATTGCTCATTTAGTTAATATCAATAAATATATATTATAACATTGATATTGAAAATTGAGATACATATTGTATATTGTATATAATAGATTATAGGTAAAGCAAGTAAACAACAATATAGATGGAAAAGAAATTATGAAATAAAATTTAAAAAAAAGCTTTAATAAGAAAAGTTTATATTGGTTAATGAAAATAAAAAGGAGGAGGATTGAGTCTATGTATCGTGAAGAGGAAGAAGATGGAAATTTTGGATTGAACTTTGAAATTTTGGGAAAAAAACTTTTAATGTTTTGTATTATAGCGTGGAATGACCGAATGAAAGATGAGGATCAAAACTTATTTATTTTAAAGTTTGTTTTCTAATTAAATGAAAAGTACGTGGGGCCAGATGAAATGGTCAAAATTTAATTTAAACATTAAAAAGAAAGATAGACAAAGCTGCTATTCGAACTCAAACATGCAATGTCACGTCTTAATGCGAGATAAAGACACACATTGACCAGTGCACCCAAATGTGTTGTGTTTCAGAGTGCACAATTAAATAAATATTCATTCTCAAGATATTATATGCATATATATATAAATTCTAAAATTAACGAGTGCACGTACACTCTTATTGCTCTACGTGGGTCCGCCTCTAGGTGCGATGCAGCCGGCCATCTGCCCAGCTTTCTAGGAATTTTGCTTGTCGCTTGATATCTCGCACACGACTTCAATGTCCGATCTTATCTCGGCGTAAAATGTATAGCAATAAAATTCGACTCGCACGTCCGAAACTCAACCGATAAATCAATCTAAATATGCAGGAAGTTACAAAAAACAATGAAGCATCTGAGAGAGCAACTTAGTATACTGAGTTCAAATTAATAAATATAACATGTTGCCCAATTATTTACAAACTGATAGCCAAAGTACTTGCAATTAATACGTGGCGTCATAACCAATACTCCCTCCGTCTTAATTCATATGATATATTTTTACTGGACATGAATTTAAATAAATATGAGAAGACTTTTAAATTTTGTGATTTAAAATAAGTTATAAATGTTTGTGTGACTATGAATCATCTCATTAAAGATGAAATAAGTATTTAAAATTAAATATAAAAAT
>JACEIK010015607.1:0-18295 GCA_018107945.1 Datura stramonium | reverse complement strand
CAAAATTTCCCTTAATGAAAATTTTGAAAAATGGGCTTCGTCAGTGACCACGACTCATACCCACAAGTCATCCTTTGATACCACGACTTATGGTATCGCTCGTACTAACACCCAGGCTCACCACAGTTTCTGCTCTTTAGATGACTATTATACAGGATGAGTTGTCACTCACTACAATGACCCGTTACTCCCTCTTGTTGCCGCCACTGCCCTCGTGAACTAAGCCTTTGGAATTCTCACCACGGGTCCCAACCACGAAACGTACCTCCAAACCATGAGTTGTTGGATCCACCCGTTGCTTCTGCGCTAACTTTCACTGCACCTCCTCATAGGCACTTACCATGACTCGTACCATCCAACTCTGGTACTATAGAGACAAACAACGACTTAAATTCATGACCCGTTACATCACCCAATGGGTCGTCCCTGGACTCGTTAGCACTGAGCCTCCTATTGCAGAATCTGACTACGGGTGGTTCCTACAGGTCGTTACACCTTCCCACGACTCGTACCATGAGTCGTTCTGAGTCAAATCTCAGATTGTTCTATTGTTCTCATTTCAAATCCCGAGTCTAGTCTTAGGCACTTCTGATGTATTACAATATCTCCCCCTTGGGAACATTCATCCTCGAATGTGGGGTAAACACACTGAATCGCTGAAGGAAACCTGTCATCTCAAATACTAAACATCTAGAGCTGAAAACTGACGGAGTGACTAACTCCGAACTGATACACATGACTGAACTGAATTCATAAATCACACATACATGCATTGACATGAAAGAAACTGGAACATATGAACTAAACATGAAACTAAATAGAGTACTAAGGAAGAAACTGATACCTCAAGCTGGAACTGAAACGGATGGGAATAGATGCGGATATTTAGCCATCATATCTGCTTCGTCTTTCTATGTAGCTCCCTCAACATACTGATTTCTCCACAAAACCTTTACTAACGCTACTTCCTTATTTCTTAGCTTCCGAACTTGATGATCAAGGATCTCAACTGGCACCTCCTAATAACTAAAACTGTCCTTCACACTTATGCTCTCCACCATAACAACCAAAGCTGGATCACCCATGCACTTCTTCAAAAGTGATACATGGAAAATTGGATGTACTGAAGCCAATTCTAACTCATAGGCCACCTTGCCAACACGTCTCATAATCCTGTACGGGTTAACATACGGGGGTCTAAGTTTTCCCTTCTTTCCGAACCTCATCACTCCCTTCATGGGAGACACCTTCAAAAACACCCAATCATCAACTTCGAACTCAAGCTCTCTCCTCCTCACATCCACATAGGACTTTTAGCGACTTTGAGTTATTTTCTACCTTTCCCTTATAAACTGAACTTTCTCCATAGCCTCATGAACTGAATCTAGTCCTAACAACATAGCTTCACCGACTTCAAACTACCCAATAGGCGATCTACATCTCTGCCCATAAAGAGCCTCAAATGGAGCCATTTGAATGATGGAATAATAATTGTTGTTATATGCAAAATCGATGAGAGATAAATGATCATCCCAACTACCCTTGAAATCAATCACACATGCTCTCAACATATCCTCAAGAGTCTGAATGGTCCGTTCAGCCTGACCATCTATTTGCGGGTGAAAAGCTGTACTAAGCTTGACCTGAGTGCTAAGTCCCTTCTGAAACGATCTCCAAAATTGGGAGGTAAACTGAGTACCTCTATATGATATGATGGACAAGGACACTCCATGCAACCGAACTAGCTCCTGAATATACAGCTTAGCGTAATCCTCCATTGAATCTGTAGTTTTGACTGGTAGGAAATGGGCTCAACCTGTCCACAACCACCGCCAAATAGAGTCGTATTGTCGACGAGTATGAAGAAACCCTATGATGAAGTCCATGTTGATTTCCTCCCACTTCCAAGTAGGGATACTAATGTCTTGAAGCACATCTCCAGGTTTTTGATGCTCAACTTTCACCTGTTGACAATTCAGACACCTTGCCACAAACTCTGCTATGTCCTTCTTCATGACATTCCACCAATAAACTTCCTGTAGGTCATAATACATATTGGTGGAACCTAGATGTATAGAATATCTAGAACCATGAGCCTCATGCAACATCCTCTCCCTCAAGTCATCAACACCTGGTACATACAAACGACCTTGATATCGTAATACACCATCTCCCTCTTGCGAGAAGACCTCCACCTTCTGATTCTAAACAACTTCCTTCAACTTTACCCAAATAGGGTCCTTGTCTTGCCTAGCCTTGACTTCGGTCACCAAGGAGGATTCTGATCCATTCTGAACAATGACACCACCATCTGTCGAGTCAACAAAATGTACTCCTAGTCATGCAAGCCGATGCACATCTTTTACTAACTCTTTCCTCTCCTCACCCATATGAGACACACTCTCCATGGAAAGCCTACTAAGAGTGTCTTCCACTACATTAGCGTTTCCTAAATGATAAAGGACGCTCATATTGTAATTCTTAAAAATCTCCAACCACCTTCTTTGACGTAGATTTAGATCCTTCTGGATAAACACGTACTATAGGATTTTATGGTCCGTGAACACATCCACATGGACCCCATATAGACAGTGTCTCCAAATCTTCAAGGCGAATACTACCGCTGCCAACTCGAGGTCGTGAGTTGGATAGTTCTTCTTATGGACTTTCAACTGCCTGGAAGCATAGGCTATAACCTTACCATGCTGCATTAATACACAACCAAGGCCGATCATTGAGGCGTCACAATATACCACAAACCTATCAGTACCCTCAGGTAGAGTCAACAGTAGTGCTGAGATGAGTCGAGTCTTCAACTCTTGGAAGCTCTTCTCACAAGCCTCCAACCATTGAAACTTTACTTTTCTTCTGGCTCAACTTAGTCAATAGTGCTGCAGTGGATGAAAATGCTTCCACAAACCTCCTATAGTAACCAGCTTAGCCTAATAAACTTCTGATATCCGAAGTGATGGGACTCACTGGTCTAGGCCAATTTTTCACAGCTTCTATCTTTTGAAGTCCCTTGTACACCCTCGCCGGCACCACGCTGACCCAAAAAAAATGCTACCGAGTTTAACCAAAACTCTCCTTCTTTAATTTAGCATACAAGCTTGCAATCCTTAAGAGTTTGTAGCACACCCTCAAATGGCGGCATGCTCCTCTTTGCTCCGAGTATATGAGAATTCCATCAATAAACACAGTACGAACATGTCCCAATACGGATTGAACACCACAATTCATCAAATTCCATAAAAATTTGCGGGAACATTCGTTAGTCAAAATACGCATAACTACAAACTCATAGTGAACACAGCTTTGAGTCTGGTACATCTTCGGGATGTCACTCTCTCTAATCTATAGCTGATGATATTCGGACCTAAGATCAATCTTAGAGAAACAATTGGCACCCTGAAGCTGGTCAAATAAGTCATCCAATTATAGAGAGGGGATACATTTCTTGGCGTGACCTTGTTCAGCGCCCGATAATCAATGCACATCGAAGAAGCCATCCTTCTTTCATACAAAGAATCTTGAGGTGCACCCCACGGGGATTTGCTAGGTTTGATAAAACCCTTGTCTAAGAGATCCTTCAACTGCTCCTTCAACTTCTTTAAGCTCGGCTGGAGCCATTACGTATGGAAGAATAGATATAGGTTGCATATCCAAAGAAGGTCAATACCAAAATCGATCTCCCGCTCGGAGAGTTACATTAAATCACATCTGGAAACACTTCGGCATATTCGCACACTACGAGGCTATTGGATAGTCGAGGTTTCGTATGTAGCATCCTTAACCCTAACTAGTTGGTACATGCAACCCTTAGAGATCATCTTTACGGCCTTAAGGTAGGAGATAAAGCGATCTACAGGCACAACTAAACTACACTTCCACTCTAATACTAGCTCACCCAAAAATCAGAACTCTACCGCACGGGTTCTACAATTTACTAAGGCGTAACATGCATGCAACCAATCCATGTCAAAGATAACATCAAAATCTGTCATGGGTTGCTCTACTAAATCTGCTGAGGTGACTTTAGAAGGACTATGATAGTAGGGCAATTTTATATACCCCTCGAGCTATAACTAAATCACCGATTGGAGTAGAGAATGAGAAGAGGTTACGATAGGATTTCCGGGACTAACTCCAAAACTACTAGCAGCTTTAGGGCGTCTCACAGATAAAGTAGCCCTGGGTCTAACAATGCATATACATCAAGTGGAATACTCGTAACATACGCGGTGACGACATATGGTGAAGTCTCCTGTGCAACTTGAGATCTGGTCGCCAATTCGGCATTGACCACCACACTGTAGTGGACGCATCACCTTCAAATTTGGGCGTGCTGGTGCTGCTACTAAACTGGTAGCCTAAGCACGGCCTCCACCGTCATCGCCCATAGCCCAAGGACACTCTAGTGCACATTTACGAGGATCTACACTACACCCCGAAGAAGATATCTAATCCTAATCAAGCACTCCGCATGTGATTCTTACCACGCTTCATGAACCGAAAAGGTATGCTCTCGCATGCTCCTCTATCCCCTCGGGCTGATACTCTGCTCCTCTAGTCACCTTTTTGTGATCTAGATAGAGCACTAGACGATGATATGGCGCTGGAGATAACTTACGTGGGAGGCTGGCGCGATTACGCCTCTACACACATGTCTACGGTTTAGGAGAACCCATAGCTGTCACATCTGGCCCTCTTGGCCTCTCTCTCTCTCAAATGCCTTGCCTCCATGCGATTTGGGCGTACAAAACCAATTGAGGAAAATCAATGTCTTGATGAAGCATAGCGGTCTACGGTACTTGAATAGGTGGTCCCGCTTCTCGTGCACAAACCTTCTCACGAGCCTACGATCGGCCACCGCGTATTTGGACAAGCGGGTGAAATCCGCTTTATACTCTTGGACGGTCATGTGTCTGTCTCGGAGTTCACAAACTCGGCTTCTTGATCTCCCTCATCTCACGGGAAAGAGCGAAGTCTAAATATGCAGTAAGAAACTCATCCCAACCAATGGGACCCGCTCCAGTTGCTCTACTATCATTCCCTTATCTAAAACGAGATATGTGCAACCCTTTTAAGCGATAAAAGGCTAGATCTATGCACTCCTCCCTGTCGGCCCCATAATGCAGGTGATCTTCTAGATCTCATCAATAAACTCATGTAAATCCTTGCCCACCTTCTGCAGAAACTCCGAGGTTCATCTGAAATTCCCTGACTCTTGTCGCTGCCGCATTTCCCATTCTAGGGAACAAGCACTCTTGCCTGTTGGTTGACTGGGGCGGTCAATGCAATGCCAATATACGGATGGCTTCCCTAAACTACGCACATCGATGCGGTGCCCATCCCCATTGCTATTCTCATGGTCATTTCCATTTCTATTTATCCTTCCATTAACTCGGCGAGGAGGCATGATTCTGCAAACGTGAATAGCACAAGTTAGAAGGATAAAGAGACATTTCACCTAATGATATAGATCATGAAAGAAGGGAAAATTCTTATATCGTTTCGTATCCTCTTTTTCATAAGTGTGGCGTGCTTCACACCCATGAAAAAGACTCACCTGCCACAACTTTCACACCTAGGACGCCTAATTCTACGATACTATGTTTTCACGACCCGGAGCATGAGCCTGGGATGAGGCACGAACAGAAACCCGAGAGGCTCAAGTTGACCCATGGATGAACATGGTAGCAAAAGAACATATAACGGGTAGAAAATGAAATAATAAAACATGCTTAAGCGGAAGTCCACATACATATCAAACTAAAATAGAGTCAATAATGACAAGTGATTTTCTACATATCGTTTGAAAAGCCTCTAACATAAGCGATGAGCCGATGGGACCAACATACCCAACTAGCTCGATAAAAATTAAATGGCGAAATAGCATAACAATGGATATCTGAATGTCCTCGAAGGATAGGACTCACCAACGCGGCTAAAATAGGTCTAGAGGAAGCTGCAGGACTAAAGTTGTAGTGAGACTGATCCCTCGGACTGTATCATGAAATGATACGTCATAGAGTGCGGTCGATTACTTGAAATATGCGAGTATGCAAGGTAAGTAAACGGACGATTAAAAATACATAAGAGTTCATAAGAGTAGGACAACATGACCATGAAGTATATATCATAATATAAACATATAGGCTCAAGGTTTTCAAACCATTCATAATCTAATCATAATCATTGTCGTAAGAGAAACCTTATAAAATATAGCTTGGGCCTAATAACATAAATAAACTCATGCATAAATCATGAGAGCAAATGGGAGGACTCATCTTAACCGACACCATTATGATAGAGCACATGATACCCTAATTTTTTTCTCAAGTAGGCGAGAAATTTGTCCAAAGCTTTCCAGGAAAGGGACGATCATGATGTGATATCACGAGATCTATAAATATATGTATATACCTATGGTGACACGTAGTTAAGACCACGGGATTTAGATGAACGCCGAGCTACTCTATCTTTAGACACTACTTCCAAAAAATATGCACATGAGGCTCATTTCGTAATCGTGAAATCATTCATGAATTTCATGGCCAAATAAATCATAACACACTTGATAATACTTAAAATATGTAATTAGCCATGAATAAGGGCCCATGAATTGGCCAAGAGTTATAAATTCATAAATCATGAATAACATGCATACTTTTGAAAATACATATACTTGATATTCATAAATCCATAAAGAGTACTTGAAGAAATCATAACGGTAATTATAAATCATAAATTAGGCTTAGTGAGATCAAAAATCATAATAGAATCATAACTTGACTTTTCATGAAATCTTGTATAATTGAATTTGAAGCCATAAAATAAATAATTAATTTAAATATAAAACCTACCCGTAGATCTTAAAACAACATTTAAAACATGAATGGAATTGACCCATAAATAAATCAAAGAGAATTCCATAAATTTGGACTTAAAACCCCCATAGAATTATCAAATTTAACTTAATACTTGAATTCATTAACATGAGAGGTGGGGCATGAGTGAAGAAACTCTCATTACATGTCCCAGGTGTCACGATCTTACACTCTTCCTTGAAACCCCAAAGGAATTGGAGAATTTCTCAATCTTGATCTCCAAGGAAATACTCTAAACTTGCATGCATGGAATGGTAAGGCTTATGATAGGTTAAGTACTCTTAAAACCATATCTTGAGCTTAAAAACGATGTAGTTTAGGACTTAGGAGCTTAGAAATTATAAAAATATCCTTAATGAAAAATCTGAAAAATAGTCTCAGTAGGTGACCACGACTCATACCCATGAGTCGTCCTTTGATACCATGAATCGTGGTATCACTCGTACTAACACCCGTATAACCCTGACTTTTGCTCTTCGGATAAAGGTTAGATAGGACGAGTCGTCACTCACTACAATAACTCATTACTCCCTCCCATCGCCGCTACGCCATCGTGAACTAAGCCCTTTGGAATTCTCACCACGGGTCCCAACCACGAATCATTACCTCCAATCCACGGGTCATTGGACCCCACATTGCCTCTGCGCCAACTTTCCTTGCATCCTCACTTGGGCACTTACCGCGACTCATTGTTCCTTACAGCAAGTCGTGCCACGATTCGTACCATCCAACTCTGGTACCACGAGACAAACAACGACTTCAACCTACGACTTGTTACATTGCAACGGGTCTTCCTAGACTCGTGGCACTGAGCCTCTATTGTAGGGAATATGACCACAAGTGGTTCCTATGGGTCATTACACCTTCCCACGACTCGTACTACGAGTCGTTTTTGAATCAATCCAATTTTTTTTTTGTTGTTCTTATTTTAAATCTAGAGTATAGTCTTAGGCACTTTAGGTATTACAGTGGTCCTAGTATCCATAGGGATGATATTATTTCCTTAACTCATTTGTTTGCTTACTTGTAATTTTCTTTTATTTTTTACATTAATGTAAAAGGAAGAGTGAAATGTTGTACTCGGAAATGTTAGAAAATATCTTATTTTCTCTGCTATATTACTATAAGATTTACATTTGTGTCGATACTTATTTATCGCTTTTTTTAATAAATGATGCTAAAAATTATGTTTCTTGTCATTAAAATGAGATACTTAGTGAAACTATTTTTATGTTGTGTGGTTCTTAAGTGTTGATTCTATATGGGTTCGTGGAGTACATTATGAACATTGTTTGTCGTTATAAAAAGTTAGGACTTTTAGAATTTTGATTTTGATGACTAACAAATGATATAGTCATTTGGATTGATTACCCTAAACTTGATGTGGTTCATGTTTAATACTTCATCCGGTGGGATTAGGAGTCACTTTCTCAAGTAATATTCACTTTTCAGTTTATGTGATCAAGTAGCCACCCAAACAAATGAGAATTATAGAAGATCTTGAGTGTTAGCAGCTCAAGATTTATAAGGAGTTAATTGAAAATAGGAGTTATTGTAATGAAATATGTGTATCTCTACTTATACTCCCTCTATTTTTTAGGGTTAAGAGATTTTATTCTATTGATGCCTATATCTAATTCATGTTCTTACGACAGGTTATCTATATATTTATTGAGATTTCTTTTTAACATATTCATGACCCACATGAGAGCATTATGAGAACCAAGTAAAGAAAATCATGTGAAAAACAAGGATATCAAAGTGAAGAATCTAAGTCTTGAGATTGAAGTTCTTTTTAGGTTCTACGATTTCTATTGTTCTTGTAGGTGTTTTGATCAGTTGTAACTTAATTTGCTTACTCGAGAAATATTACGTACATAATTCCTTCAAAGAAATCCGTGTAATTTTATGCTAGAGTTAGCTTAAAGTATTTCTATGATTGAGTGATTGTAAATTAAATTTTTCATGTTTTAGTCTCTTAGATTATGATTATAACCTAAAATTGTTATAACTCAGACTGCCATTTATTTTGAATTATGTTTAGAGAGAAATACTATGTAGGTGGATCAATTTTACTCCCTTGAGAAAAAAAATTCTACCTAAAATATCTTGTCTTATTTATTTACGCACTTGTTTTACTACATGAGTTCGTTGAACAAGTACAAAGAACATATTTCTTGTAATTAAGTTCAACCATTTGCTTCTTAGTCAAAAAAACTTTTAAGAAGTTGAAAATTGCTCAAGACATTATTCTTTTTTTTTATTATTATTATTATAAGCCATCCATCCATGATAAAATCATGTGGTAGTGGGGAGTTTGGATTGGTTTCTATATAGATTAAATGAGCAAAAAACATACTTGGAGGGGGACATGTAGCCTTACCTTGGATGCAGTCAAACAACAGAGGAAGTGCGAGAGTTGAACTCCTAATAGGTCTTGTCAAAGACTAAAATCTTACACTGTTAAGTGCTGAGGAGCAAAAGGGGCTTATGGACCATCATATGCTACGTATCAATGTTATCCTATACAACGGGGGTAATTTATAGGATCAAAACACCAAGTGGAGTATTTTTTAGCTCATCTTCTAAATGATGGAAGTTGTATCTTATCCATCCGATAAGGCCAGTAGCCTCTTTAGGAAGGTCTTCTTTGTGGAAAGAAAACTTCTTCTTGAATGGTGGTGGCATACTTCACAAGGGCAGCAACGACACCATTACTTTCCCTATAGCAGTGGGAAAGCTTAACATTCCTCTATTGTATCTTCTGGCAAATTTTGTTGACCATATTCTACAGCCTCCAAGACAGTCTTGTTGTCCCATTGATCATTTTGATGACCGTGAGTCCGGCTCCATTTCAATGTTGGTGTAATACCTAAAAAATTCCTTAGAAAAGACCCAGAGACACAAAATAAAAAGTAGAAAAATAACACCACAACAAACAACAAACCTCAGTACGATTCGTTGTAGGAACCAACGGGTCATTGGTTATGCCTATTGTTGAGTTCCGGTGAGCCCCAGTATAAATTGAACAAAATCAACAATGAGATTTGTACCATTGTTTGATTATAAGGGCGTTGTTTGGAGTCGTTGAATCAAGTTCAGAGAGTGTTGAGTTTGTTTTAGAGACCACGAGTCTCAGTACGGCGTAGTGAGGTGATACGTGTTATGAAGTATCTGTCCATGGTATGAAGATCAGAGAATGACCTATATGACTTGGGAGGCGGCTTGACACATAATAGATGGTATAATTATGGAACGATTCGTACCATCTGTCCGTAAGATGAGAAATTAAATTTTAGGTATGTGGATAGACCCAAATTCGATGAATTTTATGGAAAAAGGTGTGAATATAATTCTTAAGTATAGAAATTACGTGAATACAAATTAAGGGCATAAGGAATCTCTAGCACAAAAGTTGAGTTGAGAGCCTTCTTACCGGTTGATTTTCATATAAGTTCTTATTAGGGGCAACTTCAAACGACTATATCTCTCATTTTACAAGAATGCTTTTTGGGTGATTGAACACATAAAATTGAAGCCCTTTGAGTGTCTTTCCAACTCATCCCTACCTTGTGTCAATCGGAGTTCGGGTAAAGTTACGTGCAGTTTAGCAAAATAACACCAGGCATTGGACGAACCTCAGTATGGGTCATCCTATCAACCAATGACTCATCCCTTTGGCCGTTAGTTCTGCCAGTTTAAGGCCTTTTACCGGTAGTAACTTCTATGGTTTTAACTCTTAAATGGCGTCATTTTTGGCTACATAGATTGAGATTAAAGGGTTTAACTTAGCCTAAATCTTCATTCCTTCAAAGACCATAGGTGGGATTTCTCTCAAGAAAAGGAGCTACAGTTCATCTTCAAGCTCTTACCGTCATCCTTGGTCCTTCAAAGAAAAAGCAAAGGATCATCAACCCAGTGTATGTAGGGTTATGAGAGAATCCTTCCACCCTCATGCCCTTTTTAGGTTCAATTCCATGATCTCTATTTCTCAAGTTCTATATTATGAAATACTAGGGTTTGACCCAATTCAATGAATCTATGATATCTCTATGGGTTCAATTCTCTCCATGGCTATATTGATGATAAAATATGGTTATTAGGACAGATTTAACTCTCAATTCCTCCTTGAATTCATGATTTCAAGCACGATGAATTATCAAAGTATGCATGAATGTTTAAGAATTATTAAACTTATGGTTTTATGATTTTGAATTATGAAGTCTTATTCAAGTATGTATGAATTTTATGAAAAGTCAAGTTTATGTATCATGACCAATTGTGGCACTATTTCTATGGCTAGTTCCGTAAGCCAAGTATGATTATGACTTCATAATTTTAGAAAACTAGCCCTTAGTTCATGTATATTTCACGATAATGGTGGCAAACATGTATAATGCAGGAATAATTTCTAGCATCGAGTAGGCTTGGGAATCGAAAACCTGAGTCTCATAACTATGTGCCACCATAAGTATATATTCATGTTCAAATCCTGCGAAGTTCACGGTGATATCACGCCTTAATCGTTCCTTGCCTTAGGAAGCTTGGGATGGCTCTACCCACTTGAGTGAGATAGTTGGGGCATAATGTTAGCTCTATCATAATGGTGTCGGACTATGACGAAGTCTCCCATTGGTCCTCATGTTTTAAAGTTATTCGTTCATGACTTGCGATACTATGTTTGTATTTTTGTCCTATTGATTAGTTTATGAGTCTTCACTTATGATTTTAAGTATAGTTGTGGAAGTCGTTTTATTGTTTGATTGCTTTTTAAAGAAGAAGTTAATGTAGTCAGTAAGAAATAAGAGTAGTAAATCATATTTGATGAAAGAAAAAAATAGAATAATTGGAACCATGGATTTGTGATGCATTTTTGTGGATCTCGATCCAAGGTTCTTTCTTGATCTAGCTACAAGGATGGGACAGTACTAAAAAGATAAAATGGGGAGCCTAATAGAAATTACTAAGGCACATGATATGATTTCTATTTTTACACCTTGGGTCATTATGTTTCAGCTTGTGAGCAGTCATTATCTCATGATTATGATTACTTCAGAAATATGGTTTTTAGCATGTCACCCTTACTCTCATGTTCTATCTTGTTTATAATGTGATTTCAGACTATCACCTTACTAGCATTTTACTTTCTCTACATACTGGTACATTCAAAGTACTGACCGCATACTCTATGTGCTATATTTTTCATGATATAGGTTTGGACGAACAGTCTCGGCCTCATTATTAGCCCGCTCCCACCTGATTGACTCGAGTCCGTTTAGGTGAGTCCTCATCTTGAGGATGTTTATTAGCTTGTGGTGTTATGTTTGCATCTTTTTAGTTTTTCAAAATTAGCAAGCTAGTCAGAGGTGTTGTCCCATCGGCTTATCTTCTGACTAGAGGTTTTTAGGCAGTTATGTACCAGATGGTTTGAAATTTGTGTGAATTGTATTTCTTGTTTATGCTTTATTTCTTTTAGACTTCCGCTTATCCATATTTATGATTCATTTCCATTTTAGTTATGCTCTTATTCATGTTATTTATGTGCCATGAGTTATCTTGGAGCCATTCGTGGTTCAGGTTTTCGTGTGCCGGTCCAAGGTCGCATGCTCGGGTCATGACAAACTTTGTATCGAGGCATTTGGACATAGGGTGTCTAAGGTGTATAAAAGTCGTGTCTAGTAGGAACTTTTTTCTTTGGGTGTGAAACGCGCCACTTATAAGGAAGTGGCTAGAAACATTTTGAAGCTTGTATTCTTTCATATCTGTCGTCTTGATAAGTTCAACTCTTTATTCTCTTCCAAATAGTTCTTTATGTGATCGATGCCTCCCGGGAGAGAGCAGAGTGGAAGAGAGATTGATGACAGAAATTAGCTAGTCCCACTAACCAGTAGACCCTCTTAGTGGTGTTGCTAATGTAGAGCTCGGGTGCCTTTAGGGCAGTGATGCACATCGAGGGTCGCTCTGCATCTTGGCAATGAGCAATCACCTACTAGCACTACCGAGGGACGGCTGCTACTAGGGTTCGAGACTTCACTAAGAAGGCCCCATCTAAGTCCCACCATTCAAGGAAGTCGATGGGAGGTTTTGGGGAAAGGAAAGGGGAACAAAAGAGCTAGGACAGGCAATCATAAGGTTTTATAACAAAGGACAAGTGGTGGATACCAACCACCACCCCATCGTCGTTAGTCGACACCATCGAAAGCCAGTGTTCCCTCTAGACCTGGAGGTGCTACAAGAGATAGGCATCGGGATCTAGGAGGAGTCAAGGAGGATGTCGAGTGCACTTATCCAGTTTGCAAGAGTTCGCGAACAAATCACTGAAGAATGCATGAGCGATTCGAGATGCTTGCTTGGTGCAAAAAAGCAAACATAAGCTCAGAGATTGCCCAGCAAGCCAAACGAGGTGAAGGTAAGAGCTATGTCACCTCTTTAGTAGCTCAGAAGCAGTCCTAGCCATCTCAGGGCACATGTCGAGTGATGCCGGGTAGTGGGTAGTGGCCGGACCATTTTTACGCCCTTTTCCATGCTAGAAGGACAGGGAGACTCGCGAAATAGTCACAGAATTTGTTATGGGCTTTTCGGGTTGATCCTCGCATGTTGTTAGGCTCGGGAATTTGCGAGTAAAGTATAAAATTCCTTTAGCATTCTAGTATCGAACTTATGCAGTAGATAGTGTAAAATGATTATTAATATAAAGTCTTGATAGCTTTATAAAGGAATGGGAAGTTAGGAGCTAGTGATGTTATCCTAGCCTTGAAAGCATCCAAGAGCTTAGAATGATGGATTCAACTAAGAGGAGATGGTAAGTGAAGAGCTAAGTCAAATCTTGAGTTTTTTTTTTTTCCTAGTAAGGAAGTTTTGTAGTCGACCTATTCCTATTCAGATGTTTTCCCTTATGTTTCGATCAACGTTACGCTCTACTCATACTTATGTTCGGATTCCTAGGATGATGGTAACTTCTTTGATCGACAATGCAGAGTCTTACTCCATGACTCTATAAAACGACCCCGTATCAAGAAACTCATTATGTATGTAAACTCATGTCTCTTAGCATGCCCGCTCTATGAACTGGTAACTAATATTTGCCTTAGTGACTCATAAAGATGTGCTATATCGGTATATACCCAGCAGATTTTTATAAATGATCTGTGCTTACGATTTCCTTAATCTAAGCTATATGTATGTTCCCCAGAGATGGAAATGATTGTTGTTACAATGTGTACGTTCGAGATAACCTTTATTCATGCCATAGGTGCAGGTATGTAGAAGTTCATGAAGCGCAGGTTATTAGCCAAGCACAGGAGATAAGGTAATTCTTGAATAGCATTAGCTACAAGGAACCATGGTATAATCATAAGTGATAGGCTTGAATGAGGTGGTGATGTATAGGTAGACCATAGTATGGTGTGACTAGTGACTTCTTGATTAAAGCTCGAACTTGTGTGACTTTCTTGTTATGTCGGAAATAATGTTCTTAGTGGATGACTCTAGGTTGCCGGAGGTGTGGTCGGGATTAGGCCTAAACGTGGTTGAGGTATCTTTGTTAGATTCAGACTTTAGTATAAATAAGGGCCCCGATGAGGGTTTTCTAAATTTGGAAGGTTGAGCCTCAAGGCCGGAGGTATGCTACTGATATCGATATTCCTACCTAGAAGTGGGAGGAGATTAGGGTAGATTTTGTTATAGGGTCTCCTCATACACGCTGATAGCATGATTCTATTCGGGTGATTGTAGACCAAATGACTAAGTCGGCGAGACTAAGCGAGATTTTATATTTGGGAGTTAGTTTGATCGCATGGAGTTCCTTGTCATCACCCAGATAGGGGTACTCGGTTTATCTCTCAGTTTTGAAGATTGATTCGAAGGGTCTTGGTACCAGTGAGCTTGGCACACTTTCCACCCACAAATAGATGGTCAGTGAGACCATTCAAATCTTGGAGGATATATTTGAGAGCTCGTGTGATTGATTTTATACGTAATTGGAATGGTCACTTGCCTCTCATTGAGTTGGTTTACAATAACAATTCCCATTCAAGCATTTAGGTGGCTCTGTTTGAGGCTCTTTGTAGGCGGAGTGTAGGTTCACTTATCGAACGAGTTCGAGAAAGTGAGGCTATGTTGATACGACCGGGTTTTGGATTCATGAGGCTATGGTAAAAGTTCATCTTATTATGAGTAACACAGAGCTAACATAAATCTTATGCGGATGTTAAAACGAAGGCTTGAGTTTGTCGTGGATGATTGGGTGTTTACGAATGTCCCCCATGAAGGGAGTTTTGAGGTTTGGCAATAAGGGAAAGCTTAGTCCTTGATATATTAGTTCCCTACGAGAATTTTGAGGTGTGTTAGAAATGTACCCTATCAGTTGAAGTTACTAGCGAGTTAGCTTTAGTACATCCGAGTTTTCCAAGTGTCCTCATTGAAAAAGTGCGCCGGTGACCAAACTCTAGTTGTTACGGCGTGAGCCTTAGTGTGAAGGATAGCCTTACCTATGAAGGGGTTTCAGTTGAGATTTTGATTGTCAAGTTCATAAGTTGAGGAACAAGGAAGTAGCTTTAATGAAGGTTTTGTGGAGGAATCAACTAGTCGAGAGAGCTACGTGGGAAGTTGCAGTGGACATGATGGCTAAATACCCGCATCTTTTCCCTTTCAGCTCAGTTCCAGCATGAGGTACTAATTTCCTCCTCAGTACTCCATTCAGTTTCATGTCACGATCATGTATCTTAGTTCCTTTCATGTTTTAGCATGCATGTATATTTCACGAATTCAGTACAGTCGTGTGTTTCATGTTCAGATTCAATCACTCCCTCAATTCTTTGTATAGCTATTCAGTTTTGGGATTGCAGCTCTTTCCCTAGCATTTCAGCTTAGTTAGCCCATATTTGAGGATGAATATTCTCAAGGGGGAGATATTGTAATACCCCAAAAAGTCTCGTAGATCGAACCCGAGACTTACAGCAGAAAACAATGGGAAAATAACACCAGATAAACAGCAAACCTCAGTATGGTTGGTTGTAGGAATCAACAGGTCATTGGTTGTGCCCGTTGTTGAGTTTTAGTGAGCTGTTAAAAATTAGTCCAGAATCAATGAGGGGATTTGTATGGACTATTTTTTGATTATACAGGTCGTTATTTGGAGTTGTTGAATCAGATTTAGAGAAGTGTTCAGGATTTGCTTCAAAGACCATGAGTTTGAGTACGAATCATAACAAGGTGGTACAAGTTGTAGTATCCATCCGTTGTATGAAGATCAAGAATGACCTATATGGCTTGAGAGGTACGAGCAGCATGTAATGGATCATAGGATCATGGTACGGTTCTTCCGTAAGATGAGATATTATAACCCCTCGGCGGGCTAAATTTGGGACCATTCTAGGTATATGGATAGACCTAAACCTGATGAATTTTATGTAAAAAAGGTATTAATATCAATTCTTAACTGTAAGAACACAAATTAAGATCTTAAGGAACCTCTAGCACAATGTTGAGTTTAGAGCCTTCTTACCGATTGAGTTTCCATATAAGTTCTTACAAGGGTCAACTTCAATAATCATTTCTCTCATTTTACAGAGTGTTTTTGGGTGATTCAATATATCAAATTGAAGCCCTTTGAGTCTTCTTTCCAACGCATCTAACCTTGTGTCAATCATAGTTTGAAATAAAAAGTTATGAGCAGTTTAGTTAAACAACACCATGCATTGGACGAACCTCATTATGGGTCGTCCTATCAACCAATGATCCGTTCCTTTTATCATTGGTTCTTCCAGTTTCAGGCCTTTTTTCTGTAGTATGGGGGTATTTTGATAAAATCCTACACTTTTAACTCCTAAATGACTTCATTTAAGGCTTTCTAAGGGTCAGATTAAAGGGTTTAACTTAGCCTAAATCTTCATTCCCTTCAAAGACCGTAGGTGGAATTTTCTCTCAAGAAATGAGCTAGGATTCTTATTCAAGCTCTTCCAAATATTCCTTAGTCCTTCAATAAAAGTTAAGGAATCATCAACCCAAGTATATAGGGTTATGAATGGGAGAAATTCTTCCACCCTCACGCCCTTTTTAGGTTCAATTCCATGATCTCTAATTCTCAAGTTCTAAATTGTGAAATTCTAGGACTTGACCCAATTCAATGAAATTATCCATGATATCTTTATGGGTTTAATTTTCTCATATTTCAATTATGAAATATGGTTATTAAGGCAGATTTAACTCTCAACTTCCTCATGAATTCATGATTTCAAGTTTATGAATTTTTCCCTATTATGCATGATTTATGATTTTTAAGCTTATGACCCCATGATTTCAAGCATGATGAATTATCAAAGTATGCATCAATGTTTACAAATTTTTAAACTTATGATTTTATGATTTCGAATTATGAAGTCTTATTCAAGTATGTATTGATTTTATGAAAAGTCAAGTTTATATATCATGGCCAATTGTGACACTATTTCCATGGCTAGTTCATGTAAGCCAAGCATGACTATGATTTCATGATTTTAAACTAGCCATGCAAGTTCATGTACATTTTTACGATAATGATTATGATCCATGTGTATATTTTTGGGAGTAGTGTCTAGCACTGAGCAGGCGAGGGGTTCAAGAAAACCCCCAGTCTCATAACTACGTGCCACCATGGGTATATATTCATGTTCAAATCCAGTGGAGATTCAAGAGTGATATCACGTCTTAATCATTCCTTGCCTTGGTAAGCTTGGGACAACTCTTCCCACTTGAGCGAGATTGTTGGGGCATCATTTAAGTTCTATCATGATGGTGTCGGTTATGATAAAGTTTCTCATTGTTCCTCATATTGTAAGTTATTCATGTTCATAACTTACGATACTATGTTTTATGGAATATTTGACCCATTGATTAGTTTATGAGTCTTCACTTATGATTTCAAGTATAGTACATGATATGGTTTTTATTTTCAAACGTTGGGTTATCATATTTCAGCTTATAATGAATATCTCATGATTATGATTACTTCAGAAATATAGTTTTTAGCATATTTCCCTTGCTCTCATGTTCTATCTTCTTTTATAATCATGATTTCAGACTATCGCCTTACTAGCATGTTTACATTCTCTACATACTCAGTATTTTCAAAGTACTAACCGCATACTCTATGTACTTTTAGAATATTAGTGTATTTAGTTCTAATTGATATATATATATATGAATGCAGTTGGGAGAAATAGCAAAAGTACCAACCAAGCTACACCAGTTAGTTGGGAAATCCGAAGCGAAGGTATGTAAAGCTAGTTCCTTCGGCAAGTTAGTAATTCAGTATAGCAAATAGCGCGAACTATAGAAGAAAGAATTTAGAAGTCGAGAATTGAGTCTAGTATGAATCTAGCAAGCATGTTTTATAATATTATGATATATTCAGAATAAAAGTTAGT
>JACEIK010015605.1:0-18317 GCA_018107945.1 Datura stramonium | reverse complement strand
CCATTTTATTTTTCTATTTTTTATCTCAAATAGTGATTAGCACCTTCATACTTGTATAAATCTTTTAAGCTCTTGTACTTGCAAGTTTTAGGTTTTGGCGTGGTATTTTATTACTTTCTCCACTTTGTAATTATGAGATGTTCATTATGACTTAATTTTTCCTTTATGCTTTGCTATTTTCACTCAATGATTAAAAACTAGATCAAAACTAGTTAGAATTTACCTACCGGCTTAAGTGTAGGCACTCTGATGACTTATAAATTTTGGGTCGTGACATATTATGATATTACGGGACTTCTAGTGAAAGGTTAGAAGCCTCTCTCTACTTATTTAGTCTTTAGTTGGGGTATTTTATTACTTTCTCCAATTTCAGAATTATGAGATGTCTATTATGACTTACTCCTTTACGCTTTGCTATTTTCACTCAATGATTAAAACTAGATCAAAACTACTAGAATTTACCTACCTACTTAAGTGTAGGTACTGATGACTTATAAATTTTGGGTCATGACATATTATGATATTACTGACTTCTAGTGAAAGGTTAGAAGCCTCTCTACTTATTTAGTCTTTAGTTGAAAGTTAATCTTACTCATCAAGTACATATTGGTGGAATCAATATTATTCTCTCGTGATAGCAATATGGGTAGGGAGCATTTATAATAACGTTCATAATGTTATTAATACGTGACATTTACGATTGGAAAGGGAAGTAATTATAGAAATCGCGCTATGATCTTGGATTCGACGACATGGCAAAGTAGACGGCAAAAATACAAAGTCTAGGTAATTCTTTATCCACTGGCCAATCAATCACATTTGAGACTCCAAGGAAGGAGAATTAGTGGCATGAAACTTTCGTATCTAGGTTGTGTTGTGCACAGCATCAATTCAAAGACCCTGAAGGAAAAGATCGTGCTTGTTCCTTTTTACATATTTTCATAACCAAAGAGGCAATAATAAAATGTTATCAAAGCAAATTAAATTATAGGCATCAATCTAGTGTAAAATACTTAGGATATATGCCAATATAGTTTTACTAGTAATAATAAGTAATTTACCATATTTTGTTGATAACTAATTCAGCTTTACTACATAAATTTACCTCAAATTAATTTCTAGAGCAACTTGATATGCGATAAAAATATTTTTCATCATTAATGTAAGGGAAGCTAAACTCTGGGCTTGTATTTACATGTTTCTAATGAAGTAGAGCTTCCAAAAAACAGGTTTGACTAAAAAATATAAGGTAGAGCTAAGACCTCATTTGTTTCTGCACTTAACTGAGGTCTAATTTGAATGATTCAAATCTTACATAAATCATTATATTTTCACAAGATTTAAGAACTTACTTGTCCGTATGTTTGTATACTTCATCACTGGCCCACAACCACCAACCACCATCATTAATAACCACCTCTATTATCGTAATCACCACCACGATTACCATTGCCAATCATCACCACCACCACCACTAACCAACTCTACTACATTTTCAAATCCGTCACTCATTATTGTCGCCACCACTCCTAACATCACCAACAAGCACCGGAAATCACATCCATTCAACCACTATTTCCTCAGTCATTACTATATATACCACTTATTATTATAACCGTATGCACCGCCACCACCACCACCACCACCGTCATCACCGCCACCGCCACTTTTACCATCACTATAACTCACTACCACCATTTACTAATCTATACTACCAACCACCTTCACTATCATAATTAGCACCGTCGCTAACTACTACAACACATCATCAACCACCACATTTTCAACTACCACCATCAATACCGCTGCAACTACTAACATCAATCAATCTCATATCACAACTATCACTATCAATCGCCACCATCACGCAAATTTCACTATAATACTGACCCAACCATCATCATAAATTATCACTACAACTATTACTAGTAACTATTACTACCATAATTACTAGTCATTAAGCACCAATATCCATGCTCACCACACTGTAAGCCTCCACTATTACTGAAACAACATTTTTATTTTTTTAATTTATGAATTATAACATTTATAAGTAAAGTTGTTTTGTTTTTTTATATTATAGACCACATGATTTATTTATGCATTTGTATTTATATTTATAAATAATAATATGCATATTAAGATGTTGAAAATACAAAAAAATTCATTTAGTATTTAGATCTAAAGACAACATCTTAATTATTTAGATATGCATTCGCCGTGATTACATCTTATCTTAATAAAATCAAATGAGGCCTAAGTTCTATTTATTCATATCAAACAATAGCTATGTTATTTTAATATGGGTAGATAATTATAATATTTGAAGTAACATGTAAAGTGGATCCTTATTTTGGGATAACATAGGTGATTATATGAAATAAATGATATAACTTGAGTTATTTCATTAAAGTATTTACCAAGAGATTAAAACTCTATGCATATCAAATTATTAATAAGATATTAATATTATTAAGTACAATTTGAACAAAGCTTATATAGGTTATTTATTTATTCACAGATAACATTCAATCATATGAAAAGTCATGTTGTTAGAACTAAATAATCCGATTGTAAATGTGAGCGAGATTCAAATGAGTGTATCTTGATGATTTAGTTCTAGCTGTATCTATTTGTTGATAATAAATTTTTTTATTTGAGAAATTTTATCATAGAATTACTCTACGTAGAGACAAAGATTTAATGGAGAAGATTCGGAGATGGAGATTTAATCTATCAAGATTACATAGCACATGGAGCAATTTTTCTTTTGTCGAAATTCGTGATCAAGGGGGAGTATAATTGATTATTTGACTTAATTTTCTTACCATAATTGAATTTTCTTATAAAAGAAAAGCATAAAATTTTCATATTTGGTCAATATTTTTTCCTATAGGAAAAAGTTTTGGACTCTATAAATGAGGTTCCTTCTTCTAACTTGGTAGTATCCACAATATAAACTTCTAAGGACTTTGAAAGTCTTATTTAAGAGAGAATTTATAAGACATAAAGTTTTACACTGCCACTTGTATGAACCACTTTTAATTTGAGTCACCTCCTAGGAGGTTACTTCTCTCATATTTCTTGTACTCTTTTATATAGTGGATTGCCTATATCCTCTAGTGTATGTAGGTTGGATTGACCACAAACCAATTAAATTATTTATTTCTTTTTGGTATATTTCTCGTACTTGTATCTTATTTATCATCTTTGAGGTTTGTCACATTAGCTTCCGCATTACATATGACTATTCAGGTCCTAAAAAGTGGTGTTAGTGTCTTGATCATTCATCAAGGATTTTTTATGGAGGAAAATAGTTATGGTATATTTAAATTGTGTAATTATAATATATACACAAACAAGGTGAAAGATCTATTACTTGTGGGAAGAAGGGGTGGCCCATTTCTACCGTCATAAACTCGAAGTCTACATCGATGAAAATTGAAATTTTGAGCATCAACAAGTATTTGGATATTTAAGACAACGAGTTAAAGAAAATATTTGCAATCATATTAGTAATGAGGCACATGCTAGATCATTGTAGAAAAGTTAGCTACACTTTTTACTTCAAAAATGGCAATAACAAGTCAGTTCTTACTAAAGTAATTGAGATGCCTTGCGAATACAAGGAGGGAAGTCCTATTTTCAAGGTGCCATTGATCAATCAAGCTTGAAATAAATGTCAATTTTGATGATGAGATACAAGGACTTTGGCTTCTTAATATTATACCAAATTCTAAGAAATCTTGTATTTCTTTAACAAATTGAACTCGTGGTAAAATGACCATGAAATATACCAAGAGCTAGCTTGTTGAATGAAGAAGTTAGAGAAAATCTCAGGCCTATTTACATTCGTATGCATTATTTAGAGAAGACTGTGGGAAGAGATAAAACAAGAGATTCGAGATATACAAAAAAAGTAGAAGCAAACCAAGGTCCAGTATCACTATTCATGAATTATTTGCGGGTAAGAAAGGACATATTAAAATATTCAAGAACAAGCTTAAAGCAAGACATTAGAGAAGGAAAGAAAGAAGAAAATAATGAAAATAATGTTGTTGATATTATTTGACATGACCTTCTTTTTGCTTGCGATAAAAGCGTCATTAATTTTGTATCCCATGATACTAGTTGGATAAGAGATTCTGAGTTTATATCTCATGTCACACTCGAAAATTCTTTTCATCTTTATACTCCTATTGACTTCTAGAGGTTAAAGATAGGCAATGCCAGGATTTTAAGGTGTTTAGTATTGGGAGCGCTTATTTGAAGACTAATATTGGTAAAATATTAGTCCTTCAAGAACTGTCAAGTATGTTTCAAACATTTCTTCAAACTTGATCTACGTAGGACAACTAGATGATGAAAGTTATCATAATGATTTGTTTAATAACAAATAGAAGCTTATCAAGGGTTCATTATTTTTAGCTCGAGAAAGAAAGTATTCTAATTTACACGTGACACAAAGGATCCATCCCAGACCCAAATATGGTGAAAACTGAAACTTTATCAGAATTGTGGCACAAGAGTCTAAGTCATATGAGTGAGAGAAATATTACATGTTTGTCTAAGAAGAATTTTCTCACCTGCAGTGAAACAAGCACAAGTAAGAATATGTGTTCATCAAGAAGGTAAATAGAAAAGAGTTTTTTTTATAAATGTCCTTCTTCAAGAAAGCCATACTATTAGAGCCTAGTACACTATAACTTCGTGGTACTTTTAAAGGAATTCAAAAGGTGGTGGTTTTTTGAATTTCCATCGATGATCATTCTCGCAAGCTCGCATATCATCTAAAATTCAAAGATTAAGTACTTGATTTTTAAAAAATTTCAAGTCATATTCAAAGGACAACCGGAAAGAAATTAATATATTTGCGCCGATAACAACGGTGAATATTGTGGCCCTTTGATAAGTATTGAAATTGCAAGAAATTATCATCAAAAACCACCCAAGACGCCAATTGAACGGCTCGCAGAGCATGAATAAAACTCTAGCTTGAGAAAGTTAAATATATGGTTCAACATAAAATTTCAAAATTTTTCAAGTGGTTGTACTAATATTGTCGCCAGGCACAATTTATTTCCTATTGTTTCTTTGGATGATGATGTCCCGTGATAAAGTTTGGTTTATTAATAATGTTTTCTATGATCACTATAGTCTTTAGATATAAAGTTTGTGTGCATGTTCCAAAAGATGAGGGATCAAAATTGAATGTCAAACTAAGCAAAGGTATCTTCATTGGTTATGGTCAAGATGAGTTTGAGTATCATTTTTATAATCCAATTGATAAAATACTGGAAGTCATGATGCAATATTTTTTTTTGAATGCCAAACTATTAAAGTTATTAACAAGATCGATAAATAGTTTCTAATAATAAGAGCTTAGTCGATGTTGATCCAATCCCTATTATTGATACACCTATTACACATGATGGAACATAAATAATAATGCAGATGATGATTAAAATCAGCCAATCGCAAGGTGTAGAACATATAGATGCTCATGTTAATAATGTTGTGGTTGACCAACAACCAACTCCCGTATAGTTAAGAGAAGCAAAATCCACACATTATTCTCCTAATGAGCATGTATTTGATTGACATGAGAGATAGGTTCTAAAGATAAGGATGAAGACATAAAATACCGAACATCAATTTTTTCAAGTTGATGTTCTCCTGCGGTTTGATGCTCCGCTAAATTCTGCTTAGATCTATTGTTGGTCAGCCATTTGGTTTGGTTTGGATTTGGACGCCGTTGTTGGTTTGGTTTGTTTTGAACGGCGTTGTTGGTTTGGTTTGATTTGTGGGCGTTGTTGGCTCTGCTTGATTTTGATTAGGGTATTTTATTTTTTATCATTGTTTTGGGGTTGCTTATCTTGCCGTATTCACTTTGTTTTTGTCAATATGGATGGAAAAAGATGATTCTCTCCAATCCATTAACACTTAATTAGATGGCAAAAATTGTGCGTATTGAGTTATGTGTCATGAAGAATTTTCTTCTCGTAGCAAGAATACATGCGGGGGCTATGTTATCAAGCAAATCCAAACCTAAGGGGATGAGAAGGTCAGAGGATTTCGTATCGGGCGTTGATTTATGGAACCGCTAACTCCAAGGTTATCACTGGATTAACAACTCAAGAATGGGCCAATCGTATGCAATTGGCTAAATATGATACGCCTAAAGAAATCTGATTACTTGGAGAGACCGTACACTCAGCCTAATTTCGCCAAGCAAAGCACTAATTAGAATACGAGAACAGAGCCAATGTAATGCTATGAGCATTCAAGATTTCTATACCGTTATGTCCGATTTGTGGATCAATCGCCTCATCAATCCGCACTGAAAGGTTTTACCATATATTGCCAGAGGAAGAACAACGCTTAGTTCAATTTCTGATGGCATTACGCTCTGATTTTGAAGGACTGTGTGGAACAATCCTTCATATCATTCTCCCTCCCAACAGCTTGATTCAACTTGCCTACATGAATCACTGCGTAAGAGACTCGTATCAAGTCTCAATCGATAAAGGGTCAAAAACACCTTACCCATTGCGGTTTGTTGCTTCGGCACTGGACGCCTCCCCGTACCACAACGCTTCTACCGACTTCCAATCAATCGCGACGATCTCCTAAAGTTACGTTTGATGAGTGTGCATTTTGGTGCGCGTAAAAATCATTGAAGGCTCAATGTCCGTTGTTACTCAACAAGGCTAAGTTTAGTCAGCAATGTATGAATGGACAGCCACACCTTTGGTACTTCCAAGGCTACGCCGCACCACGCAGATGCCGAGTCTAGCACCGTGCGCCTTCTACGGCTGATCCTAAGCTCGAACAGCCTGCATACTCCTTGGTGATCCAACTTACCTGCTGTGTCGTTGTCCAATTTTTTAGCTCACTTTCCTCTCAAGACATCGCATTCCCCATCCTTTGTGGATTTCCGATTCGTGCGACCCATCATGCGTCCCATTGTCTGCCATCTTTTGGTTCCTTGTCACCCATTTCACTCCGTTGCGCGTCCGCTGCTACATCTAGCGCGCCGAGGTGCTCTGCCTCGCAACTTACATTGTTCATTCGATGTCTATTATATTCCTAAACGTGCTTTTAACCTGCTTCCTGGCATTTCGCCAGTAGGACTGGTCATTGGGTATTCTTTTCCGACTGCTTGTAAGTTGTACAGACCAACACACCTTAAGGTGACGGGATTGGCCGTAGGCTGGGGGAACTCTATGTCCTGAGAGTCTCGTGAGTGTCTGGTCATGTCTCCGTATTGATTATTTTCGTTGAGTCCATTGTTGCCATAGCTTTTATCTTTTTTTTGGCATTCTCGCTTGGGATACATTTCGTTGTCAATGCCATTTTTTAGCCTCTACCGGTGCTGCAGTCATTTAAGCACTTCCGATATTTCTAATTGTAGTGGTTGTAATCCCAAAAATTCTCTCGCCTTACCTTTAATAAAAGTATGTCTTATTCATTGCTCTTTGACATTATTCATGCTTCTATGTATGTGGGGACCATCACAAAGATCCACTAAGGGTGGTTCGAACTATTATGTTTCGTTTATGATGACTATATCGATATACTGGTTTATCTTATGGTTGTGTCCGACTTCTTGCATTTACAAGCAATTTTAGAGCCCTTATTAAAACGCAACATTCTACGTGATAAAGTGTTTCAGTGACTTAGGGGGTGAATATACCTCCAATGATTTCACTCTGCCATTTCGCTCGATGGTACATACACCAAACATCTCTGCATGCATACTCGGCGTAATCTGCTGCCGAAAGGAAACACCGTCATGCTGAGACAACACGCCCTACACATTCCGCAGTAGGTTCCTAGTAATTTTTGTGGAGAAGCAGTCCTAACTGCCGTATATGTGATCAATCGTATTCCTACTACATACTGACTTCGTGGATGTCTCCTTCCGTTTCGTAAATTATATGGTCACATGCCGATTATTTCGTTACGAGTTTTTGGATGTACTTGTTTTGTCCTTCGTCCTCATGTTGACCGTAACAAGCCGGAGCCAAAATCGCCTATGTGTGTTTTTTGGGGGTAAGGTGTCGATTAAAGGTTATCATGCTATGATCCGCTGCCGAAATTATATGTTTCACTAAGATGTCACCTTTTTGGAGCATATCTTCTATTCAATTCCAGCCTAAATCCCATGATGTTACTAAGCGATCTTCTGCCAGATTGATCCATTTGGCATTGACACAGAGTTCAGCTTCTGGACCACCACACACCGGGATTTGTCGTCGAGTTGAGCCAAATTTCACCCGAGATCGGAGATCCACCACCAGGAGATCTACTCGTCGCAGTAAGTCCACCAAACTACCCGATTTTGCTTATTCGCCTACTCACCCCCATTTGCTTCCTTTATTTCCAAACATACATCACTCCTGACCGAACTCGAGTCCTATAGAGAGGTTGTGTCTCGATCCTTGGCGTAATGCTATGGCAGAGAACTTCAATGTGTTTCATCGTACACACACATGGGATTTGGTTACCCTCCCACCTCGGTAAACATACGACACAACATGGGTGTATAAGATAAAAAAACAAATAGCCTCGATGGGTTCCGTTGAGCGATGCAAGGCTAGACTTGTGGCAAAAGGGTACTCACAAAATATGGTATGGACTATGAGGAGACCTTTGCCCCTGACAAAGATGACAATCGTTTGCACTATGATCATAGCTGCATTTTGACAAAGGAAGATATTTCAATGGCGTCAAGAATGCATTTCTTAATGGTAATCTCCATGAGGGAGAAGGCAATATATCTCTCCAATCCAAGTATTGATCACCAGCCTCAAGAAGTTTGTCTGGCCTAAAGCTCTATGGTCTCAAGCAAGCCCTCGTGCTTGGTTTGAGAAATTCACCACTGTGATTACCTATTATTTGCTCTGTGCAACCATGATTCGGCGTTGTTTGTTAGAAGTACGAGTGGCGAATCCTTTTATCCTTGTAGATGATATGGTTATAACTGTTGATGACTGGCGATGGTATTGAGTCATTGAAGCAGATTTGGCTCATCGGTTTGCCATGAAGCGAGACTTGGGCCTGCCATTGCTATTTTTTGGGTATCGGTGGTGGCTCTGGCCTAAGAAGGGATATTTCAAGTATATATCTCGACTTGTTTAAACGGCGCGCCTTTCTGACAACAGATCGGGCAGATACCCACTTGAAACCAATGCATCAGACTTAGTGATGTGTTGTTAATGTATCCAGCTTTATTTGACTGTTGTAGGTAGCTTGTGTATCTTACCATATTTCCGCTTGGAGTACCATGTGCCTACGCAGCGTTTGTTACCGCGCTCCGCCTGCCGCTTCACCGGGAGCCGTACTTCATATTTTGAGATATCTTCGTGGAACCTAGCTGTAACTCTTGTTTCTATGCCATCTCTCGAGTTGCGAGTCAGTGATGGTTTGATTGGGATGGCGACGTAATGACTCAGATCCACCACTAGTTTTTGTGTGTTTTGAGTGGATATCATGGAAGAGCAAGAAACAAGATGTTGTTCCTCGATCTTCCACTGGGAGGCCGAAAGACGTGCGCGGCAGTTGATTCACATGCGAGATTGCTGCTACGCTGGCTTCTCACGGGGTTCACATTTCTGCCACTCCTACATTGTGATAACAAGAGTGCAATGCACATTGCAAAGAACCGTTTTTTCCATGATGACTATGGCACATTGAGATTGATTGTCACTTCACTCGTCATCATCTCCACTCGTGACCATATCGCTTCCTTTTGTTCCATCACTTTGCAGACAGTCACCACCTTTTACGAAGGCTCGCCATTGCCTTGCTGTTTGTATGACACAAATTCTCAATGCTTATTAATCGAGATTATGAGTTTGAGGGGAATGTTAGCCGATATTATTGTTAGCCCATATAATTGTTAACAGGTAATGGCCTTAGGGTTTTATGTAGTCTATGGCCCAGGGTTTTAGGGTAGTTCATGCCTATATAGCACCCCCTTCCCCATTCGTAGTTATTGTATTCGATTCTCGCTAGCCTTTTGATTCTTTTCTTTTCTCGTTCTTCCATAAAACCTCTGTTATATTTATATATCAATGTAAAGGGGAGTATTAGCAAGTAAAAGTCCCACACGTTGGGAATGGACTGATGGTTTGTTTATATGGACTTGGCACCTCCTCATGAGCTAGCTTTGGGGTTGAGTTAGGTCATATTCTTACATGGTATCGTGAGCTGTGTCCATTCCTGGGCTTGTTTCCTAGTCCACACGCCTGCCGTCTGGTGTGAAGGTGTTAGTAAGCAAAAGTCCCACATTACTGGAATGGACTGATGGTGAGCCGAGGACTAAAATCCTCCTCATGAGCTAGCTTTTTGGGGTTGAGTTAGGCCCGTGTGTCATATCTTTACAAAGACAACGAGTCAAAGAAAATATTTGCAATCATATTATAAATGAGACACATGCTAGATCATTGTACGAAAAGTTAGCGACACTTTTTACTTCAAAAAATGGCAATAACAAGTTGTTCTTACTAAAGTAATTGATGCCTTAAATACAAGGAGGGAAGTCCTATTTCGGCAGCCATTGATCAATCGCTTGAAATAAATGTCAATTTTGGATGATGAGATACAAGGATCTTGGGTTTAATATTATACCAAATTCTAAGAAATCTCTTTGTATTTCTTTAACAAATTGAACTCTCAAGGGTAAAATGACCATGAAATATACCAAGAGCGGCTTGTTGAATGAAGAAGTTAGGAGAAAATCCTCTAGGCTCGCTTTCATATTCAAAATGCATTATTTAGAGAAGACCAGCAAAGAGATAAAACAAGAGATCAGATATAATCGGTAAAAGTAGCTAAACCAAGGTCCGTATCGACTATCTACGAATTATTGTGGCAAGAAAGGACATATTAAAATATTCAGCAACAAGTTAAAGCAAGACATTAGAGAAGGAAAGAAAGAAGAAAATAATGAAAATAATGTTGTTGATATTATCTGAGATGACCTTCTTGCTTGTGATAAAAGCTATTGCTCTTTGTATCCCGTGATACTAGTTGGATAGTAGATTCTCGAGCTATATCTCATGTCACACCGAGAAAATTCTTTTCACTTTATACCTCATTACTTTAGGGTTGTAAAGATAGGCAATGCGGTGATTTTAAGGTGTTTGGGACAGCTTTATTTGAAGACTAATATTGGTAAAATATTAGTCCTTCGAATGTCAAGTATGTTTCAACATTTCTTCAAACTTGATCTACGTAGAATATAACTAGATGATGAAAGCTATCATAATGATTTGTTTAATAACAAATAGAAGCTTATCAAGGGTTCATTATTTAGCTCGAAAGAAAGTATTCTAATTTACATGACACAAGGATCCATCCTTAGTAACTCCGTAAATATGGTGAAAACCGAAACTTTGATCAATTGTGGCACAAGAGTCTAAGTCATATGAAAGGGAGAGAAATATTACATAAGCTCGTTTCCAAGAAGAATTTTTCTCACCGGCAGAAACAAGCACAAGTAAGAATATGTGTCTATTGCTTAGGCTAGAAATAGAAAAGAGTTTTTTATAGTCATCCTTTCAAGAAAGCCATAATTATTAGAGCTAGTACACTATAACTTCGTGGTACTTTTAAAAAGTTGAATTCAAAAGGTGGTGGAATTTACTTTTTGAATTTTATTGATGATCATTCTCGCAAGCTCTGGGTATATCATCTAAAATTCAAAGATTAAGTACTTGATTTTTAAAAAAATTTCAAGTCATATTCCACAAGGACAAACTGGAAAGAAATTAATATATATTTGCGCGATAACAACTATGAATATTGTGGCCCCTTTGATAAGTATTAAATTGCAAGAAATTCATCATCAAAAACTCACCCAAGACGCCCAATTGAACTACTCATGTAGAGCATGAATAAAACTCTAGTTGAGAAAGTTAAATGCATGGTTCAATGGCTAAAATTTCAAAATTCTTGGGCGTAAGAAATTAATATTGTCGCTTGTGCTATCAATTTATTTCCTATTACTTTCTTTGGATGATGATGTCCCGATAAAGTTTGTTTATTAATAATGTTTTCTATGATCACTTGTAAGTATTTAATTAAAGCTTGTGTGCATGTTCCAAAAGATGAGGGATCAAAATTGAGTCAAAACTAAGCAAAGGCATCTTCATCAAGTTATGGTCAAGATGAGTTTGAGTATCGCTTATAATCTGGGCTTGATAAAAAATATACCGGAAGTCACGATGCAATATTTTTTTGAATGCCAAACTATTGAAGCTATTAACAAGACTCGACAAAATAGTTTCTGTAATAATAAGAGCTTAGTCGATGTTGATCCAATCCCTATTATTGATACACCTATTACACAGAAGGAACATAAGATATAAAGATGATGATTAAAATCAAAATAATCATCAAGGTGTAGAACATATAGATGCTCATGTTAATAATGTTGTGGTTGACCAACAACCAACTCCCATGAGATAGCTAAGGAGAAGCAAAATCCACACATTATTCTCCTAATGAGTATGTATTTTGGATTTAATATGAGAGAACATATAGGTTCTAAAGATATGATGAAGACATGCAAAAATACTTCAAAGAGATCCGTAGGTAGAACGTATGAATGATGAGATGAAGTCACTCCACAAGAATAACACATATGAGTTAGTGAAATTATCGAAAGGTAAGAAAGCTTTTAACGAACAACTAGATTTTCAAAGTGAAGCAAGAACAAATATGCACTCTGCTCTAGTTATAAGGTGGGGTTAGTTAATGCTTTTGTCCAGAGGAAGGGAGTTGACTTTGATGAAATTTTTTCCTTACTTGAAAATGTTCTATTCGTATGGTTCTAGGCTTAGCCGCAAGTGTAGATTTTGAGGTTGAGAAGATACACGCTGATGATAATCCTTCAGATATGCTAACAAAAGTGGTGCTTGAAGATAAGTATGAGTATTGTAGAACTTGTAGGTATGAAGACTATCCATACTTTCTCCACTTGAATATCCATTTAGCCCGCTACAGAGCCAGTTACTCACTGATAATCCTATTCTCCATTGGTTTCTAATCCTATTTGGAATTGAATTTCACTTATTTCTTTTATTTTTGAATTGATTTTGGCTTTAAGAAAAACACCACTCATTATTAAAACGAAGAACTTGGAGAATTGAACATGATTTTTCTTCGTGAATTTATCAACGCCGAAAGCTCCCACCAAGAGAGAAGAAGAAACAGATTTTTTTTTATTGCAGCTTTACTTCCGATCAGCTACCTTCAAATCATGTTTACCAATTCGTTCACCGTTGGATTAGACTGAAATTTTGACCGAGTATTACCTAACATCTTAGTTTTTGATTCTCGAAGAAGGGAGGTAAAGATTGAACGTTAACAATATCTCGATTTCAAGTCCTTTGATAGGAACTCACAATTGTGGTTGATTTCATTTATTATATATTGGTTTTGTTAAATTTATTTGGCACTTGACGTATAGTCATTTTGAGAACTCTTTTTGTTACCCTCTCATTATTATATTAAATTGGTTTGGATCTTTATGATTTTTAGTGTTATTACCTTCAATTTGAAGGGTTTTTCAAGTTAAATTTGATGTTCTTATTTCTATGTATTTTTCGAGTCTCGTTTTCCGTCATAACAAGTGGTATCAAAGTGAGATTCAAAATGGGTGTTCATCTTAGCGAATTTAGTTCCATACATAAATTATTTCCATGATAATGAAGATTTTGTTTGAGAAATTTATCTGAAAAAGTGTTACCCCATAGACATAAAGATTTAATGGAGGAGATTTGGAAATGGAGATTCAATCGCTGAAGATTATGTGAAGAAGACTAGGTAAATTTATTTTGTCGAAATTCCGCCAAGGGGTAGAATTATTGAGTGCTCGTTTCACTTTCTACTTCTATAATTGACTTTTTCTTTTCTAAAAATGAATTTTCCATATTTGGTCAATTCTTGTTTCTCCTAGCTTGAAAGATTTTGACTATATGTCTGAAGTTCCTTCTGCTCTAACTTAGCAACATCCATAATATAACTTGGCTTTCAGATTCATATAGAGAATTTTGTAAGACATAAGTGTTACATTGTTACTTCTATAAACCTCTTTAATTTTGAGTGAGTTTTGTGAGGTTACTTCTCTCAATATTTTATACTCTCTTTTATATAGTGGATTGCTCATTTCCTCTCTAGTGGATATAGGTCGCTGACCAAACCACATTAAATTATTGTGCCTCTTTCGTATATTTCTCGTATGTCTTCTTATTTATCGTCTTTTCGAGATTTGTTATATTAGCTTCTATGATACCTCGATTTTTCATTCTAACACTTGTCTTATTAAGGTGCATCACTGGTACTTACATTATAGCTACTTACTGTCGTAAGATCAAATAACTTACTAGTTTGACATATATATATATATATATATATATATATATATATATATATATATATATAAGCTTGTTGTAGGTAAAATATTTAACCAAGAATGTGTTTTAAAAAGAGTACTTGAGATTAAACCAAAAAAAATTATCGTAGATCAATAAAATATAAAAGAGATAATGAAAGTTTCCAGAGAAGTTGTGAACTAGATCTATCAATTCAATCGTACTAAGAAAAATTAGCCTTATATTTTGAGCACATCAAAGTAATATATGATTGTCAATTTAATTAATTTGTAGGCAATTTGAGCTTCAATTTCAACAACTGATCGAAGCGAATCACGGGTGGTTGAGGCAACTACTCAAAAGTTCAAAAGAAAATTAATTTAGTAGTAGATGCTTATGAGTTTGTATAATTCTTCTCTTTCTTTATTTTTAAATGTAAAAATGTGAGAGCTAATATGTGTGGTTTCACCAACCAAATGCTCTAGTAAATAGAGAAAAGTATTTTCAAAATAAATGAGTAAATAAATAAAGAAATCAATAAGTAAATAAATATAAGTAAAAACAATCTTAAATAACCAATTACATAATTCATAAACGTATGTTGTTCGTTCTTTTTTCTTTTTTTTTGAAGAGGAACAGTGATAATGCATTATAACCGTATATTAACGAATAGAATCGGAAAATTAAAATAATATTTTAAAAATTAATTAATCAAAACTAGAAGAAAAAAGATACATATAACAAACATGCATGCATAATAATACGATTTAAGTACATAACAGACATGCATGCATAATAGTAAGACATAATTCCTATCTTCCATAATCTCTTTATTTTTCATTTCAAAAGTGTTTCAAGCATTAAACATAAACATATCAGACCGTTGAGAGAATTTACTCTCATTTGAAAACAAATGTTATCGAAAATAAACTTACCTATGAGTATCATCGCTATCCATCACGCAGAAAATTTAATAACCAATATTTTTAATAGATTAAAATTTTCTATTAAATTTCATTAGCCATAATGAATCGTAGCTTTGGATATAAAAATCAAAGAAAACAAAATAAATGAAGAACTTTGGAGTAAGCTAGAACATTGGAAGAAGAATGAAAGAAATAAAGTGAAGGAGTTGTGATGACAACTTAAAAGTTGTGATATTATCATTGATTTGGTTTTTCTTTTTAACAAATAATTATAAAGATGGAGTTGATACATAGTAAATGTATTACTATGAGAAGTTGTTGAAGTCGGTTGCTCATTAATGTTTTGAAGGTATACCAAGGAGAGATATGTCTAAAAATTTACATGTAGAAAGATGTCAAACCAAACCCTTTATTTTTGAGCTTTCGAATGTTGAAATTTACAAAAAACTAGACTCCTAAAACTATATGAGAAGAAAATCGTAAAAATATTTAGATAAGAATCTCCAATTAAGGAGTACTATACTATTGCAAGAAAATAAAGGGAGCAAATATTAATGGAGATGAACATAGATTTGTGGTCTCCCATTAAATATTTTTAATGATAAAGCCATATAAAGAACACATAAAACCTTAGTACCTTTTGCCATGTATATACTTCTATACTACCGTTGTGCTTTGATATTAGTTAATATGAAATATCGTTGGTTAACTAACACACAATTACACACAAAGTAAATAGAGAAGAAAATAACACAAGGATTTAATAAAGTTTACAAGGCTACCCTCTGCGTAAACAGAGACTTTCAATATGAAAGAAAAAAATGTACAATACTTATAAATCAACTACAACCCTATATATAGATCCCAAGTAGTCTCAAACGTATAAGAGAAAGGTTCTCCTAATCCTACAAGGGCAATATATTTTCTTTTCTCAAATCTATTAGGACAATGGTTTTCTTAAATCAATAGAGATTATGGTTTTACTAAAATATACAAGAGAAAATTCAAGGCATGATTAACAAATCATCCCCTCGATTGAATTCTTCATCAACAGAACAACATCTTTCTCTCCCTTACTCTCACTCGAAAGGACTCTACTTAGTACTCTGCATGTTCAATCAAATCTAGACACTATCTAAACTTATTGGTCGAGATTGGCCTTGATCATCACATGGACCCGATCATTATGGTAGATACTTCTTTCACATCAACAACTTTTATCACTTGGTTATGAATCAAACTTCCATGCTTGATTTCACAGGTAAGCGACTCAATATCTTCACCTATAGCACCAACCCATCGATCTTCTTCGAACTAGAAATAAATTCTTACAAATTATTAGTTCATGACACGGTGGTATTTGCAATTGACAAAACAATTTCATAAGATTTTCATATCTAAGAAGATTAATCTACTATGTTTGCAAACCTCGTTGGTCGCCTGATCACTCTCCTTTGCCTATTGAAATGCTATATGATTTTGTTGCAAAGGTGCATCAAATATAATCATCTTGATTAAGGTTTTTCACCTCCTCCACTTTCTACTTTTGAACCGTTGGATTGAACTAGTTGAGATTCAATTTCTAGCTCATGTCACTAACACTATGAACTATTTGCCATTGTCTTCCCCAGCTATCCAAGAAGATAGATTCATTGAATACATATCCTTACTAATAATTAAACTTAGAGTCTTCATCTACGCACCATAATATTTTACCTTCACTGAAGCTGCATACCCTAGAAATATGCATTTTTTGCCTCGTCTTGGTACCATCCCCTATATGAGCATAAGCGGTGACAATTAAATATTTTTAAATTTGAATAATTAGCAAGTAACCGAATCATACCTCAAAAGGAGTTCCCAAACTTAATAGCTATGCATGGATGTGGATCTATCGACTAACTAACAAGTCGTGACACTGTCACTCAAAAATCTTGCTAACACATGAGTCTGAAACATTCTTCGTGTCTTATTATAAAGTATTCTATTCATACATTCAAAGAATATTTACTTTATGGGTGTTCCAACACTAGTGTCTCACTAAGGTCTCTATTGCGTAAATCATTAAAACATCGAAGCAAATTTTGGTTCCGATTGTCACCCAAATATGTTTAACTTTTTTTTCTGGGCTCATTTTCTCAACCATCATCTTCCATTAAATAAATGTCGAAATGCTTCAATTTTTTATTTTCATAAAAATACTATACTATTCTTGAGTAATCTTCAATCAAAGTCATAAAATATTTAGCACCACCATTGAGGGAACTCTATTTGGACCCTACAAGGAATGTATATAATCTAACCGTCTTTGTCTTCAAGGCTCGCCTTTTATCAACTTTCACCCTTGTTTGTTTACCAAACAGATAATGCTCATAAAAATTCAAAGCTTAATTTTTACACCCATCCAATAAATTTTGTTTTTCTCATCAATCATGTGTTACTTAGGCGACAAGTTGAAGGCGTCGCCACCTGTACTGACTTATCACTCTGTTCCATTTAACAGAATCTGCCTTCCTTCAACTGCAGACCGTTTGAAGATTTATACAATCTAGAATGTAGCTTACTCTTCATGAATACCATGGAACCTTTAAGACACTTTAAATATCCCATTATCCAGGAAATTTATATCCTTGTTGATCTAAAGTCGAAAGAAAAATCAAATTCCTCTTCATTTGAGGAACATGCCAACACTCAATGTTTCTGATAATGCCATCGAACATTCTCAATCTGATGTTACAAATTCTTTTTTCCTCTAATGGATTATCATCACCTAGGTAGACAGTTAAACTTTTCTGCTTGTAAGTTACAAACCAGTTCTTATTGGATACATGTGAAAAATTGCACCAAAATCAAGAACCCAAAAATTATTCCTATGATAAGAACTCATGGCACAAATTTTCCCTACAAAGTCACTATCATTAGACTTGTTGCTAGTACCAACAATATTTGTAGAGTTGTCAACTTTTTGCTTCTCTTCTTTCTACTTCATCTTAGGACAATCTCTCCC
>JACEIK010015602.1:0-12018 GCA_018107945.1 Datura stramonium | reverse complement strand
CATAACAATACAAAGATCATGAGGAACAGTGGGAGACTCATCATATAACCAACATTACCAAGATAGATCTTACGTGGTCCCGACTATCACACTAGAGTGGGCAGAGCCGTCCAAAGCCTTGACAGGGCTAAGGACTCTACCATGATATCGTTATCAAGCTGAAGGCCCCTTGGGCAGGGGAAAGCTCCAAAAGAGGTCCCACATAATCTGATCATACCTACGTTGGCTCATAGTTCTGAGGCACAAGTTTGACTGACCCTTAGCCTAATCGGTGCTAAACACTACTCCCAAAAATATGTATATACTCTCCATCATTTTTCAACGAAGCTTACCATCATCTAGTGACAAAGCTAAATAATTATATATAAAATCTAAAATTATATACGAGGAGCCTTGGTTCAAACCATACCACAAGCTGAACATAATTGGGAGTTTTGACTCCAAAACCATGTGGTAAGCTAATTCATGAAATCATAAAGGATACTTGAACATATGGGCTTTCCCAATACTTAAACATGCTGGAAAATACTTCATTCATTTGAAAACATGATCATAGACATGAGTAACTTGAAAACATGCTTTTCATCATAAATATCTCATCATACTTGAACATACACCATAGACCTAAATTTTAATGAACCTCCACATATGGGCATCATAATTTATAAAACTTAAAAACATGAATATAATTGAAAACATTGTAAAACTTGTCCATGAATCATAATTCAATAATTGAAACATGCTTAGATCATATCCATGGTAGAAACTTAGGGGAATTCATGCATTGGGTAAAACCCCATAGGATTAACATATAGATTTTTCATGAATTAGAGAGGGATTGGGCATGGATGTGAAAAAATTCACCTATTCATAACCCTACATACCTGAGAGAATCTGATTCTACAACTTCTTTGATAGCCCAAGGAAAAATTGAGAAGAACTTGGAAGGAATTAAGCTTTATCATATCTCTAGACCACTAAGCTTGCATGCATGAATAGGAATAGCTTAGAATGAACTTACCCCTCTTAAAACTCTCTATTCATAGCTTAAAAAAACGTAGTTTAGGCCTTAGGATCATAGGAATTACAAAAAAGCCCTTGATAAACTCACAAGGAAAAACAGATTGTCAGTCCCAACGAGGGGCTAGACGAGTCGTTGTCCTAGGCCATGACTCGTGGCAACCAACCATCCTATATATTGCCACAAACTCAACACTGGTCACCGGGGGACGTAACGGGTTGTTAATGGTGACCATGACTCATGGTCACCTCTCATCCTCTACACTGCCAGAAATAACCATGGTGGGTCACCACGGGCGACACCACGACTCGTGGTGCTTTCAAATGAGTCGTGGTGAGGACCCGTTAAGTGCATTGTCCCATACCTCCTTTTCCTTCAACCATCCCTGACCATGGGTGACCTAACGGCTCGTGGGGCAGACCATGACTTGTGGTCACCCCAACCTGAGAATTTCCAAACAAGTCAAAACTCCTCACCACGAGTCACTTAACGACTCGTGGTCATCCTGACGGGTCACAGGAGGAATCGTTCTATAACCTGGTGTAGAAAATCCTATTTTCTCTATTTTAAACTCCCGGGTCTGGTCTTAGGGTTTCCGGGGCATTACAATATCTCCCTCCTGGGAACATTCATCCTCGAAGGTTGGAAAACATACTGAAAAGTAGAGAAATACAATCATCACATTCAAATACTAATCATATAAGCTAAAAACTAACGGATTGGCTACCTCCGAGCTGAACTACATGACTGAACTAAATTCATGAATCATAATAAATCCATTTATACGAAGGAAATGGAGGTACATGAACTGAACATGAAACTGAATAGAGTTTTAGGATAAAAACTAATACCTCAAGCTGGAACTAAGCTGGAAGAGAATAGATGTGGGTATCTAGCCATCATATCTACTTTGGCTTCCCACATAGCTTCCTCAACATGTTGATTCCTCCATAAAACATTAATTGAAGCTACTTCTTTGTTCTTTAACTTACGAACCTGTCGATCCAGTATCTCTACCGGAACCTCTGCATAACTAAGGTTGTCTTTCACACCGACACTGTCCACAAGAACAACTAGAGTTGGATCACCCAAACACTTTCTTAAGAGCGATACATTGAAATCTGGATGGATTGAAGCTAATTCTAAGGGAAAATCCAAGTCATATGCTGCCTTGCTAACCCGTTTCACAATTTGGTACGGGATAACATAATGGGGGCTGAGTTTTGTTTTCTTTCGGTACCTCATCACTCCCTTCATGGGATACACCTTCAGAAACACCCAATCATTAACTTCGAACTCAAGTTCTCCACTCCTCACATCCGCATAGGACTTTTGGAGACTTTAAGCTATTTTTGACCTATCCCATTTGAGCTGAACTTTCTCCATGGCCTCATGGATTGAATCTGTCCAGATCATCGCAAATTCACCTAATTCAAACCAACCAATAGGAGATCTACATCTCCGCCCATAGAGAGCCTCAAACGGAGCCACCTAAATGCTAGAATGATACTTGTTGTTATACGCAAACTCAATGAAAGGAAAATGATCATCCCAACTACCCTTGAAGTCAATCACACACGCTGTCAACATGTTCACGAGAGTCTGAATAGACCACTCCGCTTGACCATTCATTTGCGGTTGAAATGTTGTACTAAGCTTGACCTAAGTACCAAGTCCCCTTTGAAACGATCTCCAAAATTGGGAGATAAACTGAGTACCTCTGTCTAATATGATGGGCAAGGGCACTCCATGCAACCGAACTAGCCCTCGGATGTATAGTTTGGTATAATCCTCCGTTGAATCAGTAGTTTTGACTGGTAGAAAATGAGTGGCTTTGGTCAACCTGTCTACGACTACCCAAATGGATTCATACTGTCTACGAGTGCGAGGTAACCTTGTGATGAAGTCCATATTAATCTCTTTCCACTTCCAAGTAGGAATACTGATATCTTGAAGCACACCTCCCAATTTTTGATGCTCAACCTTCACCTATTGATAATTGGGACACTTAGCCACAAATTCTGCTATGTCCTTCTTCATGCCATTCCACCAATAGAATTTTCGTAGGTCACGGTACATCTTCGTGGCACTTGGATGTATTGAATATCTAGATCCATGAGCCTCATGCAACATCTGATTTCTTAAATCATCAACGTCTGGGACACATAAGCGACCCTAGTATCGAAGCACACCATCTCCCCCTTTGCAGAAGACCTCTACCTTCTGATTCTGAACAGCTTCCTTTAACTTTACCAAAATAAGGTCCTCATCTTGTCTAGCTTTTACATCAGTCACCAAGGACGATTCTGATCCGTTCTAGACAATAACACCGCCATCGGTCGAGTCAACCAAATCCCAACCTTGCAAGTCGATGCACATCCTTCACCAGCTCCTTCCTCCCCTCATCTACATGGGACACACTCTCCATAGAGAATCTACTAAGTGCATCTGCTACTATATTAGCCTTACCCGGATGGTAAAGGACACTCATATCATAATCCTTGAGTAACTCCAACCACCTCCTTTGGCATAGATTTAGGTCCTTCTGTGTAATCACATATTATAGGCTTTTGTGGTTCGTAAACACATCCACATGGACCCCGTACAAGTAGTGTTCCCAAATCTTCAAGGCAAATACCACTGCCACCAATTCAAGATCATTGGTCGAGTAATTCTTCTCATGAACCTTCAGCTGCCTGGAAGTGTATGCTATCACTTTACCATGCCATATCAATACACAACCAAGGCCGATTCTAGAAGCATCACAATACACCACAAACCCATTAGTACCCTCATATAGGGTTAACACCGGTGCCGAGGTGAGTCGGGTCTTCAACTCTTGGAAACTCTTCTCACAAGCCTCCGACCATTGGAACTTCACTTTCTTTTGGGTCAATTTGGTCAATGGCGCTGCAATAGATAAAAAACCCTCAACAAATCTCCGATAGTACCCAACTAAACCCAAGAAACTCTTGATATCTGAAGGATTCACCAGTCTAGGTCAATTCTTCACTGCTTCTATCTTCTGAGAGTCCACCTTTATACCCTCGCCTAACACCACATGGCCCAAAAATGCCACTAAGTTCAACCAAAACTCGCACTTGCTAAATTTACCATATAATTTGTGATCCTTGAGAGTCTATAGCATCACCCTCAAATTAGCGGCATGCTCCTCCTTACTCCGAGAGTATATTAGGATGCCATCGATAAACACCATCACGAACATATCCAAGTATGGCTTAAACACCTTGTTCATCAAATACATAAAAGTTGCAGGAGCATTTGTTAGTCCAAAAGACATAACTACAAACTCATAATGACCATACCGCATCCTAAAAGCTGTCTTCAAGATATCACTCTCCTGAACCCTGAGCTAATGGTATCCGAATCTTAGATCTATCTTCGAAAAGCACTTGGCACCCTGAAGCTGGTCAAAAAATTATCAATTCTAGGGAGTGGATACTTGTTCTTGATGGTGAACTTGTTCAATTTTCGATAATCAATATACATACGAAGAGAACCATTTTTATTGCGGACAAATAGAACTAGTACACCCCATAGGGATTTGCTCGGTCTAATGAAACTCTTGTCTAGGAGGTACTTTAATTGCTCCTTCAATTCCTTTAGCTCGGCTGGAGCCATTCTGTGAGGAGGAATAAATATAGGTTGCATATCGGGAAGAAGGTCAATACCAAAATCAATCTCCCACTCAGAGGGATTCCCGGTTGATAAGTTGGGAAGACTTTTGGATACTCACATATAACTGGAACGCACTGGATAGTCAGGGTCTCAAATGTAGTATCCTTAACCCTAACTAGATGGTATACGCAACCCTTGGAGATCATCTTTCTGGCCTTAAGGTAGGAAATGAAATGACCTACAGGCATAGCTGAACTACCCTTCCATTCTAAGACTGGCTCACCCAAAAATCGGAACTCTACTGCATAGGTTCTACAATTAACTAAGGCATAGCATGCAAATAGCCAATCCATGTCGAGGATAACATCAAAATCGGGCATGGCTAACTCTACTAGATCTGCTGAGGTGATTTTCTGAAGGATTGAGACAAGGCAATCTCTATACACCTGTCTAGCTATAACTGAATCACCGACTGGAGTAGAGATTGAGAAGGATTTTGATAGAATTTCGGGACTGACTGCGAAACTAATTGCAACATAGGGCGTCACAAAAGACAAAGTAGCCACTGGATCTAACAAAGCATATAAATCAAGGTGGAAAACTCATAACATACCAATGACTACATCCGGGGAGACCTCTTGCTCCTAGCGGGATGCTAGGGCATAGAATTTGTTTTGGCGTTGACCGCCACCTATGCTAGTAGATGCCCCCTTCTAGGCCGGGCATGCTGGTGGAGCTGCTGAACTAAAATCAGGGCCTCGGCCCCTATCATGGCCCTGTCTAGTTGCTGGGCAATCTCAGAGCATATGTCAGGGCTTTCCACACCCGAAGCAAGCACGTGTACCTGCCAAACACTGACCCGTGTGTCTCCGGCCACACCGGTCGCAAACTGAAATACTGGAATCTATGGGCCTGCTACTCTAACCACTAGAGCCTGATCTTCATCCCCTCTGGCCGTGCCTAGGTCTTGATGGCACACTCATAGCTGAAGATGCTGGGGCTGGATCTCTGGTGGGACTGATGTCGGTGCCCACCACCTGGTCTCGACTAAGAGAACCTATAGTTGTCAATCCTGGCCCTCTTGGCCTCTCTCTCCCTCAAATGCGCCGCCTCCATCTTCTGCGCATACAAAACTATTTGAGGATAATCCATATCCTGATGGCGCATGGCGGTCCTGCAACCCTTGTCAAGATAGTCCGCCACCCGATTAACAAACTTGCTTACTCGAACCCTCTTATCAACTACTAACTCTGGGGTGTACTTAGACAGACAAGTGAACTCTAGGGCATATTCCTGCACTTCTATCTTTCCTTGTTTTAGATTCACAAACTCGGCCGCTTTCAGCTCCCTCATCTCACGAGGGAAGAACTGATCTAGAAAAGCGACGTGAAACTCATCCCAACTGATAGGGCCTGCTTTGCCCTACTATCCTTCCACTACTTGTAATAGATATGCGCAACCCCTTTCAGCTGATAAGAGGCTAAGTCAGCGCACTCCTTTCCATTCACCCCCATGACTTGGGTGATCTTTAGAATCTCGTCGATAAACTCATATGGATCCTCGTCCACCTTTGACTTAAGAAAATCTAGAGGGTTCATCCTTAGTAAATCTCTGACTCATGTTGTCGCCGCATTCCCTTTCTAAGGGACATGCGCTACCGCCTGCTTATTGACTTGGGAGGTCAAGGACTGTGCTAGCATCTGAATGGATGTCTTGAATTCAGGTGGTCAACCGGCTCCAATGCATGGTGCTCATGGGCTAGTGAGGCCTATTGGTGCTCGTCCCTATTGCCATCCTCGTGGCTATTTCCATTTCCATTTCTTCTGCCGTTAACTCTGCGGGGAGGCATGATTCTTCAATCACGAATAGCACGAGTTAGAAGGATAGAAAGACATTTCACCCTACGACATAGATCATGAAAGAAGGGAACATTTCCTAAACGTCTCGTAGCCTCTTCTTCATAAGTGTGGCGTGCTTCACATACATGAAAAAAATTCTACTTAACGCGGCTTTCGAACACCCTAGGACACTTTAAAACCTAATGCTCTGATACCAACTTTTTCATGACCCGAACATAGGTTCGAATTAAGACACGAGACAAGGAGACCCGAAAAACTCCAAGTCGACCCATGGCATGAACATACATCTAACTCAATCAATAAAAATAGAAGATTTATCATACTAAACGTAGCAGAAGTTTAAACATAAAATAACATCAAAACTAGAATTTACATAAAGTCTAAAACTAAAAGTCATAATACAACTAATTAGGTAAGGCCCTCGCAAGATGAGGACTCATCAATAGATACTGAGAATGGCTAACTCCAGAGGTCTGACTAGTGGGACTGAACCTGGATGTTGGAGATTGTATTATAAGATGATACAACATAAAGTATGCGGTCAGTACGTGGAATGTACTGAGTATGCAAGGTAAGTAAAATGTACAGTTTAAAATATATAAGAGTTCATAAGAATGGGACAACATGATCATAACTAAAATATCATAATGCAAACATAAGGCTCAAGGTTTCCAAAAACATTCGTAAATTATTCATATCATAATCATAAGAGAAAACTTTATTAAACATGTCTTGAGCCAAAGTATATAATCACAACCATACATAAATCATGAGGAACAGTGGGAGACTCGTCATATAAACGACATTGCCACAATAGAGCTTACGTGGTCTCGACTATCACATTCAAGTTGGCAGAGTCGTCCAAAGTCTTGCCAGGTCTAAGGACGCTACTATGATATCGATATCAAGCTAAAGGCTCCTTGGGGCAGGGGAAAGCTCCAAAGGAGATCCTAAATAATCTGATCATACCTATGTTGGCTCGTAGTTCTGAGGCAGAGGATTCACTGACCCTTAGCCTGCTCGGTACTAGACACTACTCCCAAAATATGCATATGCTCTCCATCATTTTTCAACGAAGCTGGCCATTTTCTAGTGACGAAGCTGAATAATCATATACGTATAAAATCTAAAATCGTACATGTGAAGCATTAGCTCAAACCATACCACAAGTTGAACATAATTAGGAGTCTTGACTCCAAAATCATGTGGTAAGCTAATTCGTGAAATCATAAATCATACTTGAACATATGGGCTTGCCCAATACTTAAACATGCTTGAAAATACTTGATTCACTTGAAAACATGATCATAGACATAGGTAACTTGAAAACAGGTTTTTCATCATAAATATCTCATCATACTTGAACATACATCATAGATCTAAATTTCCATGAACTTCCATGGATGGGCATCATAATTTATAAAACTTGAAAACATGAATATAATTGAAAACATTGTAAAACTTGTCCATGAATCATAATTCAACAATAGAAACATGCTTAGATCATATCCATGGTAGAAACTTAGGAGAATTCATGCATTGGGTAAAATCCTATAGGATCAACATATAGATTTTTCATGAATTAGAGAGGGATTAAGCATGGGTGTGAATAAATTCACCCATTCATAACCCTACATACTTGAGAGAATTTGATTCTACAATTTCTCTGATTGCCCAAGGAAAAACTGAGAAGAACTTGGAAGGAATTAAGCTTGATCACCTCTCTAGACCTCTAAGCTTTTTCATGAATTAGAGAGGGATTAGGCATGGGTGTGAATAAATTCACCCATTCATAATCCTACATATCTAAGAGAATCTGATTCTACAACTTCTCTAATTGCCCAAGGAAAAATTGAGAAGAACTTGGAAGGAATAAATCTTGATCACCTCGCTAGACCTCTAAGCTTACATGCATGAATAAGAATAGTTTAGAATAAACTTACCACTCTTAAAACTCTCTATTCATATATCTTAAAACGACGTAGTTTAGGCCTTAGGATCATAGGAATTACGGAAAAGCCCTTAATAAATTCGCAGGGAAAAATAGATTGTCGGTCACAATGAGGGACTGGATGAGTCGCCGTCCAAGGACATGACTCGTGGCCACCAACCGTCCTGTACACTGCCACAAACTTAACACTGGTCGCCACGGGGGACGTAACGGGTCGTTACTGGTGACCATGACTCGTGATCACATCTCGTCCTCTACACTACCAAAAATAACCAGGGGGGTCACCACGGGCGACACCACGACTCGTGGTGCTTCCCAACGAGTCGTGGTAAGGACCCATTAAGTGCACTGTCCCATACCTCCTCTTCCTTCAACCATCCCTGACCACGGGTGACCTAATGGCTTGTGGGGCGGACCATGACTTGTGGTTATAATTGTGGTCACCCCAACTTGAGAATTTCCAAACAAGTCAAAACTCCTCACCATGAGTCACTTAACGACTCGTGGCCGTCCTGACGGGTCACAGGACGACTCGTGCTGTGACCTAGTGCAGAAAATTCTATTTTCTCTATTTCAACTCCCGGGTCTGGTCTTAGGGTTTCTGGAGGCATTACAAGTTACTACCTAGGAAAATTATAGGTAAAATTATTCTAGGCTACAGAATCTAAAGCTTTTTTTCACGATTTCTTCTATAGTTGTAGTAGTATCTGCAACAATGTTAGTACTTAATCATACATTTTCTTTTCCGTTTTCTTTTTAATATGTGCAGTAACATATGTTATACGATATTTTTAATTCACAAACAACCAACGATAGAATACATTAGTTATGTATCACAATTGCCTTGTGATTTCTTTCCTCTAACTATGAATGTGAAATATAAAATATCTTTTCAAGAACCGAAGCATGAGTTGAGCTGGAAGAATTTGAAAGATTTTTCTCTTTTACAGCTCGTGCACTACTTGCATCAACAGGTGAAGGAAGGTTAGATCCAGCACACTCTGGTATATCTTGAACATTTAATCCAAGGTTGTTTTGCACCAATTGATTAAAAAATGTTGCATTTATTTTCTCATTTCACACACTTCTTCATCAGTAGAAGTGACTTTATTGACAAGCTTTTGTTTAAGCTTGTTGGTTTCCTCATCTCTTTTAGAGAACTTGCTATCACTGATCTACCGCAGAATCTGAGTCGACCAGACTGATCATTTCCAAACACTGCCCTGAATGCATCATCCGCTGTTTTCCAAAACATTGATGATTCTGAAGTTCAACCTATCAAAAAGAAATTTTGTAAAGAGTATGTACCAACACAAAAATTCTCATAGTGACTAACCAAACAGGTTTATCTAATCATACTAACAAGATCTAGAATTTTGAGGCAACCTGACAGTGTTTCTATATATCACGTTCACTCCAAAATAAAAATAAAAAAATTCCTGGCTTTTCCATGCTTTGCTCTTTAGGATCCATACTGAAAATCCAACATCACCATAAAACATGAAAATCCAACACACCATATATTCAAATATAGTAGATTACCCTAAAGATCACTTTTTGAACATATAATACAGCTAAAAATCCTACAGCATGAACACCTAGACAGGGCATTAATACTCATTCTTTCTATTCTAGTATCTGTGAGTATCTCGTCTCTCATAACTATACATACTAAGAAATTCATCTTGAGAGTGACTTTTTATTCCAAGTCTAGTTGGTTGGGCTTTGCTGGAAGGATTGGGTGTCCTAAGAAGTTGATACCGATGATAAAAGAAAGGTTCATAAACATGTTACCATCTCTGAGAAATAGTTAATTAACTTTTGTTGTTGCATATTCCTCATCACCTTTATATTCTGATATCCCTCTAGTCTCAACTTTAGGAATTGACTACGTATTACTAGTAGTTCCTGATATGAAGCATAATTTATTGTACCTGTAGTCTATATATTTTTCGAATAGTTGTATTAATTTATTTTCAAAAATAGTTATTTTTTGATTTCGTGTGATTACATCAATTTCTAAAACAATAGTCTTGAATTTCTGATTTTTTCTTCTCCCATTTTTGTTCTATCCTCTTTCATTTTCTCATTTTCTTTACTTTAAAAAGTTCACAAACATTAAATAGTTTGGTTCTTTTCTCTTTTCATGCCTTTGCATATTTTTATATTAAACGACGACAAAACTTTTTGATTCCTTCATGTTATGCTAGTAATGCTCCCTATCTAAGAACATATTAATATCCATGTCAATAAAAAAGATGAGGAAAAAAGATATTACATCCCTCATGTTAGATCACTCTTTTTCTTCATACTAACCCTCTACACCAACTCTTAAACTAAATCTTACCCTCTAAACTCAAGTTTAGAATTAAACCAAAAGAAACTATGTTTTTTAATAAATATCAAATATTTTTTAAAATCTTTTTTCATGCTATAGAGAAGTATTTTTTAAGAACTAAGACTTCTTTCCAGTTGAAGGCTTGAAGCACTTGTGAGATTCTTTTCTTCTTCTTTTTTCATAGCGTTAAATATATATTTTTTACAATATAGTATTAACTATTCTAAATGTGCATTTTATGTTTTTTCTTAATACTAATTTTCTTTATATAGTAATGAGTTTCTATTTTACAATTCATTAGTATAATAATTTGGTAAACTTGAATATTGTTAGATTCATCAAATTTCTATAAAATAAAAATTATTTGTAATATTCTTAATTGAATTAATATCCCATGTCAATAAAAAAAATGAATAAAAAACTCTATACCAACTCTTAAACTAAATATTACCCTCTAAAATCAAGTTCAAAATTAAACCAAAAGAAAGTATATATTTTTCTTTTATATAAATATCAAATATTTTTAAAGATCTTTTTCACGCTAAGGGAATTAATTTTTTGAGAATTGAGGCTCCTTTTCAGTTAAAAGCTTGAAACACTTGTGAGATGAATTCTCTTTTCTTCTTCTTTTTTCGCAGCATTGAATATATCTTTTATAGTATGATATTAACTATTCTAATTGTGCATTCTATGTTATTTCTTAATACTAATTTTCTTAAGTAATAATGAGTTTCTATTTTACAATCCATGAGTATACTATTTGGTGAATTTGGATATTGTTAAATTCATCAAGTTTCTATAAAAATTTTCAAGATTTTCTTTCGGGAATTATTTTTTGAAATTGAGTCTCCTTTTCAGTTGAAGACTTCGGCCCAATGACGTGGCACTCTCCTAAGCTAGAATTTCTATTTATCTAATTTTTAAAATTTTTTATTTTTTTCCTTCTCAATCAGTTATTTGTTGCACCTTTTGAAAAAAAAAATTAACATAATTCGAACAGTTACATATTTTAGTCTATATATTTTTCGAATAGTTGTATCGATTTATTCTCAAAAACATTTACTTTTTGACTTCTTGTGATTACATCAATTCCTAAAAAAATAGTCTTGAATATTAGAAATAATTCCTCAATGATTCTCATTAAGATCAACGTATATATACAAAACCGAAGCATGATATGTGCCTAATTCTAAGGGATACAGTTAGCATG
>JACEIK010015600.1:6791-18354 GCA_018107945.1 Datura stramonium | reverse complement strand
CTACAATTTACATGAGAATGTACAAACATTGTTGGATAAACAAGGCAAAAACGATGCAATTGAGTATCACTTGGGCATATAAATATGCCCCAGATCATATGTGAATTCGAACATTTTCACTTTAGTAATATGATGATCTGTGCTTGTGGGATGAAAAATTAGTTGAGATGGAGCGTAGGTGTTGGTATTGTTCGTAGACCCAGTGATGACACCTCATGTAACGACTCATGGGCATGCCTAACGAGTCATTACATGACCCTTCACCACAACTATTAAATGGACTCTTAAGCACGAGCCAAATGATGAGTTGTGGTATCATCTGACGACTCGTGATGTAGCTCGTCCTGAGTGAAAATTTCTATATGACATATGCACTGCCCACGACTGACCTAACGAGTCGTTGCCTCAAGTAACGAATCATCATGACCAGTCATTAGGTACACTGGAAAAACAAGGCCTCAACTGACTTGCAGATGACGGATGACCTCACGAGTCGTTGTCAGTGGCAACGAGCCGTTGAGTCTCTCATCCCATCTGCAGGTAAGCATTAAATTTTTTTAATTTCATATAATCTCATCTCGCATACTAATCATTTTCCCACAGGTATAATGGCACCGAAGGGAACACCAAAAAAGGGTCTGGCTAAGAAATAGGGGCCGAAGAAAAGTCAGCGCTCGACTCGCAAACTGAGGGACGAGCCCACATCTTCAGAAGATTCGAGTAGCTCTATAGAGGAATAACAGATCTCAGAGGAGCAGCTAGAGAGGAGATCGAACTGGGCTAGGACTAAATGCCCTACAAATTCGAAAGCTTGGTCACGTCTCCAATTCCCTTACAAGGGACACAGCCAGCCGAGAGGAAGTTAATGCCAGGGCCACAGTCCCAATTGCACTCGAGGGCACCATAGTTCCGGTAAATGCGGAGGGTGCTGATGAATCATGTGGCCAACAAGGGAGCACGGATGATGAAATGTCTGAGACTTCACACACATCCACTGAGCAACCACGAATGGTGAGGAGATGGTGTGTTCCAAGCATGCGGGCCATTTATAACAGACATAACTCCTACTAACAAGGGCCACTCGAAGAGGAGTATTTATGAGGAGCCCCGACTGGTCACCACAAGGCTCAAGGACCTCCCCGAGATTCAGATACTATTTGATAGATACCGGTTTGGGTGGTTGATTGAGCCATCTGGGAGCTATAGTCCTCTCTTAGTCCGAGAGTTCTATGCCTCATATGCAGCCACGTTACAGCGTCAGGCCTTGGGAGGCCAGGATTGGAGGAAGAGGACTGCATTGACACCAGTAATGGTTAGGGAGACACATGTGGATATCTCTGAGCAAACCATGTCTCGACTGCTATATGGTCTAGACTACCAAGCGCCGATGAACACGGCTGAGTTTGATCACAGGCTGAGTGAGCTCAAGAAAGTAAAAATCAAGAAGTTGAGTAGTGAGGAAAGAATCAGACAATATGCTTGGCTGTTGCACATCATTGCCACATGGGGTCCATTAGTGGAATGGCTATATGGCACGGAAGCACAGACTAAAAAGGCCACACTGAACTTTCAAGAAAAATCTTGGTGGTCACTGGTTTGACACAGGCTGGTACCTACCAGTAATGATAACGTGCTTTCACCGGACATAGCCGCATTAGTAGCGAGCATTATGGAGGGGCATGCTATAAACTTCCTGAGATACATCACTGAGGAGATCCAGGAGTGAGCTATCGTAGACAGCACCACCATTCCCTTCCCATGCCTTATTGATCGGCTCTATCAGGAGTCTCGGGTGCCAGAATTGCCGTCTGTAGATCAGAGAGTGGTGGTCCATAAAATCACTAATATCGGGTTGATAAGAGATGAGACAAACCCAGTGTCGAGAGCGAGGAACCAGTCAGCCATATCCACTGGAGCTACATTGTTAGCAGAGGCATTGAGCGGGAGTTATTCAGACTAAGACTGTGGGGTTTACAGAGTTTAAGGCAGAGCCGTCAGAGGCTAGAGAGACCGGTAGCCAGCCTGAGGCTACCAATGCAACCGATACTCCATCACATGCTGAGGTCCTAGAGTCTTCATCCATTACAGCAGCAGCTCGCCCACCCGTTGCGACCTCTCGTGCTTCACCAGCCGACCTAGTCACAATTTCTCAAGAGTTTCTGACCGACATGGCTAGGTGGCTGGCTAAAGCCAAAAAGCAGCAGGCGTACACAGCCCTTCAGGTCAAGGTACTGATAGAGCAGGTTAAGCCATGGGTCACAAAAGAGTTGGAGGGGCTCTCCAAATTAGTGCATGGTAGATTAGACGCCTTTGAAAGGTGTATGGATGAGTGCTCTGCTCAATTACAGGCACCAAAGTTGGCAAGATGGTATGCGGAGGTGGCAACACTCAGAGCTGAGGTGCAGGAGTTATTCGCATGATAAATTTTCGCTATCACACCACTAGTGCTTCCAGTGATAGATGATGAGAGTAAAGAGGAGCTACCACCGGTAATATACTTTATCACTTAGGAGGCGATCACGCACCAAAAAGGGAAGAGGCCTTGGGAGGATGTAAATGAAGATGAGGGTGGTGATCTACTACGTGAGCAGAAGAGAGAGAGAAGAGAGATGGAGGCAGCACTGCAGCTATCCAGAGATGAGGCTCGAGAGAGGGCCGAAATTGATGCAGCAAGAGCTCGTGGAGAGGGTACGAGCTCTATGGGGTCTGATAATGCACCGGTTCAGCCCGGTGGCACAAGAGAGGATACTGGAGGTGTATTTACGCCCTCCACCGACCAGGACACAGACACCTAGGTCGCACAGGTATGTTCCCTTTTCCCATGTTTTATTTTTATATATACGTCGAGGACGTTGCATGCTTTTCTTGATAGGGGTAGGGAGGGATACCTGTATTTTTGTTGAACATAACCCGATGGTTTTTCTTGCCGGATATCTTTTTCCTCGGGTGTTCCTTATCTAGTAGAACCGACAAGTTTAGGTTTTTGTATTATTGTGTCAGTAGAAATAAAATTAGGTGAACTTAAGGTAGTCAATAGCATGAATTCGTTTGAACTGATAATGTGATACCCCTCCTAAAATTTTGTGTCTGTAAAGTAGACAAGCATGACCATTATGAATCTTTGCATGGCATTAATACTATGAACATATTTTCTATTGTGTGATTGTACCTGAACTAGCAATTAGTANCCTTAAAAGACCTACCAAATGGAAATAAATATCCCTTGATCCCAATTTTGAGCTTAAATTGACCCTTCTTTTTGTTAAAACCAATTCACCTTCCTGCTTTAATTATAATGAATCTATTTTTCCGCTGGTCCCTCCTTGGACACTGTGAACCTCAACTCAGGCAAATCACCTAAGTTGAGGGTGGCTATCATAGGGTTGAATAAGAAGAGTCGGGTGGAATGTAATTGAGTAGTGAGAATAAAGGAGGAAGAAAAAGAAAAAAATTAGTGATAAAGAGAAAAGGATAAAAAAATGAAAGTGAGAAAGAATAAAATAAATTGCTTGAAAGAAGAAAAACCGCACCCATAGTTGCAAAAGAAGAAATAAGAAAAAGAAAGCGAGAAAAAAGGGAAAGATTTGAAAAGAAGGTTAAGTGGAGCCAAAGTGAGTGTAGTGCCAAGGAGGGTTAAAGCTAATATTCCCATATTTACCATACCCAACCCCGAGCCTATATTACAAGCTGAAAAAGTCCACTAGTGATCCTAGTTAACCCGTCTGAAAATTAAGGTATTGAAAGTAAAGGCAAGCTTATGGTATTGAATGTGCACAAGTAGAATTTCTTTGTGAGAACGAGTGTGCTTTTACCCAGTCCTAGGAGAAATATCTCATCATGAGCATACATATGTCTGAGTGTGGGACTTTTTTGTGGTGAGGGCATTTGGTCAACAAAATCATCTGCAAACTGTCTAGGTTAGTGTCATAGGACTATATGCATGGTTGCAAGTCACAGTATATTTCCATGTTTCGATTCCTTTGTGTCATGGTTGGAAATTTTAAATATGCACTGTGATTTGGATTTGTATGAAGAGGAAGAGTTAGAAATTTTGATTTGATTAAGAGTTGTGACTGCCGTAGGTTTCCTAGAGTTTTTTTGATTGAAGCATCGAGTTAGTTTTGTTTTATTTGTTTGTGCCTGAGGACATGCAAAAGTTCTAAGTTGAGGGTGTTGATTTTTCGTGATTTTACGGCACTTTCGATGCTTAAATCTAAGAAGATATGCAAATTACGGGTATGTTTATGTAGATATAATGTGTTTTTGTTAAGTGTTGTAGGAAAATAGATTCGGAATGTGAAATGGGAAAACTAAGGCAAAAATGGAACAAAGTGCGGACTGCTGGCCAGGTAACGAGTCATCATCTCAATGGACGACTCGTTCCTAGAGTCATGAGAAATATCAAGTTTGAAGTGTATGGAAGCAATGTATGTAATGGATTGAAGGCACGACTCATTACATCTAGTAACAAGTCGTTATGCCAGTCGTGAAGACTGGGAAGAAACTTTCTGGAAAAAATGCTCAGGGAGGCAACGAAGGACATAATGAGTCATCGGGAGATGTGACGACTTGTCATGAGATACTGTGAGCACTCATCATGTACACTGGAGAATTTGGTGATCCTTGGTCGTGAGGGACCTAACGACTCGTGCCCTGACCTAACGAGTCATTAGGTGACCCGTCACCCTAAAGGAACAGTTTGCCAAGGATGACTCGATTACTTGGCCCGGTTCCACTACCGACCTGGATTCCGTTTTTAGTTAGGAAAGGTTTTGTTTGAAACTATAAATATTTTATTTAGGTTTATTTTTATTGTACAGTTTATTCTACAGTTTTGAACGTGAATTTTGGTGTTGTGAATTACCATTCTTGTGTCAAGAATTGAAGTTTGTAATTTAGTTCTTGACTTTGAGGATTAAGACAACATTGAAGTTTTTTTCTTCGGTTTTGGCCATTTATTCAATTCAAGTGGTTTCTTATACAAATCTTTGTAAGTTGCAATTATGATTTCTTCTTTATTTTGTAATTGTGATCATTCAATTATTAGTAGCTAAACCCATAACTAGGATTGCAGGAATCATGATGAATTAACACACATAGGTAAAAATACTTAGTAAATCTTGAACGGGGTTTATGAATGTATTGTTTTTTTCTTTGTTTTAATTGCTTCTTAACGGTTGCAAACATTGGAAATTGCCTTATTCTTATTCACCAGATCAAGGGAGTAGTGAATGGGAAAAGGGATTAACAACGGAGATTTGAGGCTATCAACCCTCATCTAATAGCTTGATCATATGCAGGAATAGCTAATTTGATATTAAGGGTAAGGATTAATTAAGTACACACCCGCATATGAATCAAGTTGTGTGGTGATAATCATCTAGATAATGGATAAATCATTTAGNTGCGAAGGAGAGTAGCTCTAGAGCAAAAGCTGAAGAGACTTCAAGCTAGATAATGGATAAATCATTTAGGTGAATTTAACCTACCGATATTGCATGCTAAACACCGAAATAGATCACTAGTATAAAAAGCCTTGTGGTTATGAAGTCATGGGGAGCGGGGAGCACAATCCTAGCCAACTCATTTATTGAATACAATCAAAAGTAAATCAAGAATCTACTAATTAGTTCTACTAACTTTTATTATTTTGTGCTACAAACCTTCCTCCCTAGGAAATAAGTAAGCCGATAGTATCAGTTAAACGCATTAACTAAAGTTCTCGTCATATTCCTCATGGAATTCGACCCTAATCCTGATTGGGTTCTATATTTGACATCGACTGCTTTATATCTCATTTACGAGGTGTAATTTGAGAGACATCAACCAGCTTGTGAGTCGAGGGTTTTTTCTGTGCCGACTGCTTCTATGCTTTTCCCTTCTTTGAAGTCCCTTTTGGTGCCATTGTACCTGTGGGAATAAGGTTAGTACCTAAAATATCTGCATAAATGTGCAAGAAGAAGTTCTGATATCAGTTACAACAAGGTACTTAACGAGTCTTCAGCAGTGGTAACAGCTCGTTAAGCCATCTGTCAAGTGAATTCAAAGACACAACATGTTAGGCATCACTCCTAATGAGTAACTTGATGAATCGTTACTTGTGGCAACGATTCGTTAAGTCAACCATTACTTCAACTCTTTTTCAAATTTTCTCACTTTGAATGAATCTCCGAACGAGTCATTAAGTAACACAACAACTCATTGTTTGACTCATTCATAAGAGTCCAGTGTTCCAATTAATTGAAGTCAGTGGTAACGACTCATATGATGACTCGTCAAGTAACCCAACGAGTAGTTAAGCGAGGCGTGATCACTATAACAGACAAATTGATCAAGTTTAGAACTTTTCCTATACTGCAATACTCAGACTTCACCCATTTCACAATTTTGCAACTTATTTTGGTGGGAGTTGGGCGGGCAAAAAATCCAATCTTCATTACCAAAGCAATTACAGATCGTAATGCCCGCCGACTCAATAGGTAAAGACAACCCAAGCTAATATTTATTCAAACAAACATCCACACATATTCACATGTTCACATACATCAATTATGCACACAAGTATTCAACCTGAGCAATTTTTTTGTGCCAAAATTCATTTCGCAAATGCCCTAGGTTTAGGAAGAGACAAAGTTTTAAATTCCAATTTACAAGTTCAAGCATGGGAGTGTAGTGTAATACATGAAAAAATTCAAACTCACTTTTTTGTTATGATTTTTGAATGGAGTAGTTGAGGAATCACTTGTTCGTACTTTAAGAAGTTCAAACAGTAATGGAAAGAGTGTGTGTAAAGTGTGAATGTGCCTTGGTGTCTTGATAGTGATGATGTTGTCTTTGGAGAGTAAAGGTGGTAAGTAGTGATGGGGAGGGAAACTGTTTCATTTGGGATCTATGAATGTAGGTTTAATTGGAAATATGTGAGAAACTAAAGAAAGAAATCAATTTTAAGCATGACCATCGCGGGTTGGGTCGGGTTAAGAATTTTTTACCTCTTGGACCACGACTAGTCGTAACGAGTCTTTGGCAAAAACCACGACTCATGATGTGCCCCATTACAAGGTTTCCCCACAGACACCTACCTGGAACCTAACGGCTTAGGCACTGACTCGTTAAGAGACTTAATAGTTCATGTCCTGATTCATTGGCCCTGTTCATGCAGTATGATTTCAGCTTTTTTCACGATTAATGACCTAACATTTCATTGAATTACTTAACGATTCATTGGGCCATCCGTCAAGTGAACTTCATATTCCAATTTTTCTGCTTCAGTGACCGCAATTGGTGATGACGAGTCATTCTGTCCATTAATGACTAGTTCTGTGTTTTTTTCTCTGAACCAGATTTTTTGCTCTAACTCCAGTTCTATCTCACTCACACCTGCACATCTCAACACACGTGAACACTGAACTCTATATTCAAATTACAACTACAACTTGGGTTGCCTCCCAAGCAGCACCTGATTTAACATCGCGAGCACCTTGGTTACTCAGACTTCACCGAGATACCTCCATGAGTTGCCTCCTAAGAAGCACCTGATTTAACGTCACGGTACAACATGGGTCCATACATTACTCAGATTTCACCCAGTTCCAAAAGTTCAACCAGTTTGATTTCTTTGCTTGTTCCCAAATATGCCTTTACCCCCTGACCATTCACCTTGAATCGTTTTCCTTCATGATTTTATAGCTCTATTGCACTATATGGGCATACTGGCACCACTCGGAATGGCCCCAACCACTTAGACTTCAACTTTCCAGGAAACAAGCGAAGCCTTGAATTGAAAAGCAAAATCAAATCCCCAGGGCTAAACTTTCTTTGCTTAATTTTTCAGTCATGATGTACTTTCATGCTTTCTTTGTAAATTGCTGAAATTTCATAGGATCTCAATTGAAATTCATCTAACTCATTCAATTGATCAAGCCCCAAGTTCATAGAATCACTCCATTCAGATTTAATTTCTTGAGCGCCCACATGGCCTTGTGCTCAAGCTTGACCAAAAGATGACAAGATTTCCCATACACAAGCTGATAAGGAGACATACCTATTGGGGGTCTTGAAAGCAGATTGATATGCCCATAAGGCATCATCTAACTTTCTATACCAATCCATCCTATTAGCATCATAGTCTTCACTAGGATGGTCTTTATCTCCCGGTTGAAGACCTCAACTTGCCCACTAGATTGCGGGTGGTAAGGTGTTGCCACCCTATGCTTCACCCCATATTTTTCAAGCAAAGTTCGAAACAATCAGTTGCAAAAGTGTGAACCCCCATCACTGATGATTGCCCTAGGAGTCCCAAATCTGGAGAAAATGTTCTGCTTTAAGAATGTTGTGACACTTTTACCTTCATTATTAGGAAGCGCAACTGCCTCCACCCACTTTGATACATACTCTACAGCTACAAGTATGTACCTCATCCCATTCGAGATCATAAACGGGCTCATGAAGTCAATGCTCCACACATCGAATAGCTCAATAACAAGAATGGAGGTGAGAAGGAGCTCATGCCTTCGTGATATGCCTCCTTGCTTTTGACATGCATCACATGCCTTTGCAAAATCATGTGCATCCTGGTGAATAGTTAGCGAATAGTATCCACATTGCAGAATTTTATGGGTTGTGCGGATCCCACTATGATGACCCCCAATTGGGATGAGTGACAAGCTTCCAATATGCTTAGCATCTCAGCCATAGGCACACACCTCCGGATTACCCTATCAGCTCAAATGCGGAACAAGTATAGCTCATTCCAGAAAAACTTCCGCACATTAGACATGAACATCTTTCTCTGGTGAAAGGATAAATTTGTAGGAACCACATCACTCACCAGATAATTAGCAAAGTCCGAAAATCATGGAATGAGATCCTGATATGCAGCCAAAATCTGTTTGTCAGGGAATGTATCATCTATATCACGTTCATCTCGCAATGTTGCATCTGCTCTAGTCTAGATAAGTGATCTAACACTTGATTTTCTATCCCATTCGGTCCTCAACCTCAAACTCAAACTCTTACAGCAAGAGTACCCATCTAAGTAACCTTGATTTGGCATTCTTCTTTGACATCAAGTATCACAGCGCTACATGGTCTATATGAACTATCACTTTAGTTTCAAGCAAGTATGCCCGAAATTTCTCAAATGTAAATACCACAGCCAAAAAATCTTGCTCAGTCATGGTGTAATTTTTCTGAGTTGCATTAAGCATCTTGTTAGTATAATATCGAATAAAAATCCTTCTCACGCCTTTGGCCCAAAACAGCCCCTAGGAACACTCCACTAACATCGCACATAATCTCAAATGGTAAGGACCAATCAAGAGCATCTATGATAGGAGCAGTATTCAATCTCTCCTTTAAGCATTCGAAAGCCTTCAAGAATGCATCATCAAATACAAACTTCACCTTCTTCTCAAGTAGCTTGCACAAGGGATGTGCAATCTTTGAGAAGTCCCTGATGAACCTTCGATACAACCCCACATGACCTAAAAAAACTCCAAATGACCTTCACATAAAATGGAGGTGGCAAACTAGCTATAACATTAATCTTCGCTTTGTCCACATCTATGCCCTTGCCAGAAATCCTGTGGCCGAGCACAATTCCCTACTTGACCATGAAATGGCACTTCTCCCAATTTAGAACCAAATTGATATCCTTACATCTCTGTAACACCTTGCTTAGATGAGCCAAGAAATCATCAAAAGAGTCACCAACAACCAAAAAATCATCCATAAAGACATCTACGGTGTCCTCCATCATTTTTGAGAATATAGACATCATGCAGCGCTGGAAAGTGGCTGGTGGATTACATAACCCGAATGGCATCCTCTTGAAGGCAAATGTCCCATAATAGCAGGTTAAGATGGTTTTTTCTTGGTCTTCCGGGGCTATATAAATCTGATATTGTACCTCAAATAACCGTCAAGAAAATAGTATCATCCTCTACCTGCAAGTCGACCAAGCATCTGATTTATAAATGACATCAGGAAATGGTCTTTTTGTGTGCAATGATTCAGCTTCCTATAATCTATGCATACTCGCCAACCGGTGACCGACCTTAATGAAATGAGCTCATTATTAGCATTTGGAACCATAGTGACTCCACCCTTCTTTGGTAAGCATTGGACAGGGCTCACCCATTTGTTGTCTGCAATAGGGTAAACCACACCTGCATCAAACTACTTTATAATCTCCTTCTTGGCCACCTCTTGCATTGTTGGATTCAACCTACGCTAATGCTCAGTACTCAAAATACAATCTGGCTCAAGATGAATCTTATGTGTGCAAATACCGATAATATATGTAATGGACCATCCAATAGCCCTCGTGTACCTCTTCATAACGGAGACCAAAGCCTCCACTTGCCTTTTCACCAAGTCTTCTACTACTATGACCGGAAGGGTATTTTCAGCTCCCAAAAATGAGATGGGAGCGCCTTGAGCTCCAAAATTGGAGGCTCCTATATAGAAGTCTTAACTGGTGGGTCGAATAGTTTTTCAGATCCATATCAATCTTTTTCAGAGCATATGTGTACGTCCCCATGCCAACAAGTGCATTAACTATCTTATCGCCCTATTTATCTTATCAGCATCAACATTCATCAACACTGTTGCTAAGTCCTCAATACTCAACCTCTCATCAATGGGCATTATTGGAATCTCAGCCTCTGTAATATCAATCACCAATACCACCCGCATATCATTTGGTTGCTCATAGACTGGCACACATTAAAATTCACTTCTTCATTATTCAACAAAAACTTCAGTTGTCCGATTTTCATGTCCACAAGAGCACGACTGGTGGCAAGGAATGATCGTCTGAAGATAATGGGGACCTTAAAATCCACCTCACAGTCAAGAATAACAAAATCGATCGGAAATATAAAGAACTCAACCTTCACTAGAACAACATAAAGAATTCCCACTAAATTTTTCACTATATGATCTGCTATAAGAAGTCGTATTGTAGTCGGTTTGAGGGCTCCCAAGCCTAACTATCTTAATAGTGCAAACGGCATAAGATTAATACTATCCCCCAGATCACATAGAGCCTTACCAAAATTAAAAGCTCTAATAGTGCACGGTATGGTGAACGCTCCAGGGTCTTCCTTTTTCTACACAAGAGACCGGGATGCTATTACACTACAATGGTGCAAATTAACCGCAGGCTCAAAGCCCACCATCCTCTTTTTAGTGACAAAACCCTTCATAAACTTCACATAGCCAGGCATTTGCTTAAGTGCTGCCCAAGATCACCTACCCCACACTTAAAACCTTATTCGTCCTCGAACAATACTTTCACATCTCATGCAATTGAAACTCACGCATAGCTAATTTGGCGAGACCATTCAAGCTACTGTTATAAGGATTATTTAAGATAGCAAATAATCAAGAGAGCATGCATGGTTTCATCAATAAAATGAAATACACCACATTAAGACCTCCTAACCTCGAGAATTGACTATTGATCTTGGAAAACTCGTGCAAATCAACTGATCAAGACATCCGACACGAATTTTATCTCTCGTCAAGCATGTGCCCTCACAACACAAGGGAGTTACCCCAT
>JACEIK010015597.1:0-18379 GCA_018107945.1 Datura stramonium | reverse complement strand
AACAAATAATTTCATTCATACCAAACACGCCCTTAGACTAATTTCTCAAGTCTAAAGTGTAAATTTCTTAATTACCCACTAATTTTTTCCTAGTTAGATATCTTTTAATTTTTTTTGGTTGTAATTTATTACAAGAGGTTTAAAGCCCCAGATTTTAGTTAACTCTAATCTTTTTTTCTCAAGAAAATAAAAAGCAATAAGGTATTAAATAATATTTGCAATCACTAAGTACATTTTTAAAGCTTGAAGAATAATTAAATAGCGCAAATACTACTCATTCATCAAATTAATATCAAATCCATTTGCAATTACTTATTAAGAGGTCTCACAACTCCAGTTAATAAATATAGGTAAACATTATTCCTTCCGTTTCAAAATAAGTGGTGCACTGGTGTTTTTAGGGTCATGTACACTTTTTAAAAAAATTACTCATTCCTTAAAAGAAAAAATATTTTTACTCACTTACCCCTAATAAATATCTTGAAAAAGATGTAACTCTTTAATATTTTTTTTTATTTTGTAAAACTCTATTAATTTAAATAAGGATAAAATTAAAAAAAAATATTAATATCTATTTTAAAAAAGAATTAAAAATTAAAATATCATTAATTTTAAAATGGGGAGAGTAAAATATAAAGACAATGCATTAAATAATGAAAAGTAATAAATGCTTAAAATAATTTTTGCAAAAGAATGGAGAGAATCTTTAATTTTATGGTTCAAACTCTCCAAATGTCACTTCCCTTCTTTGACAAGACAAGACTAAGAATTTAAAAATGAGAAATATTTCTTCTTCTCTTTTTCGGAAAATCTTTAGAATTTTCACAGCTTGCACACATTTTAAAATTATTTTCTTTATTTTTTTTAATTGTTAGATATATTAAAAATAATTATTTTAAAATAATTACTAATTTTCTCATTTAAAATAACTAATTACCTTTTTCCAACTTTTACATTTTTAAACTCTTTTTAACTTTTTATAGTAATTGGTAATACAAAATGCTTAACAAAAATTTGAAAGTGCTTAAAAAAATCAAAAATTAAAAGTTGACAGATACTTGCTTTTTATTTTTGGTACTATAAATTATTTAAATTTAATTAAATTATTTATCTTTTATTTTCATATTTTTTTTTCTAATATCAATAATATCCTCTCTGATAAAATCCTTGAACTCTTTTTTCTTCTTTTCATTTAGCCGTTATTTTCTTTCCTCGTCATCTTTTTTGCCGCAGTTGTTTTCTTTCCTCCTCTTCTTCTCTCTCTCTCTCTCTCTCTTTTTTTTTTTTAATAAATTACAAAATTGAAAAAATTCAAATAAAATAAATAAAATATTTGTTTAACGAGACTAAGTGTTAATCAAAGAAAAGATACTCAAATTTTAATAAAATTTATTTTTATACAGTATTAGGAAAAAAAATTAAAAATATGAAAGAAAAAAGATATAAATTAAAAAGGAAAGATTTGATAATTTTATTCAAATTATATATTTTAAAAATTAAAAATAATTTAAATAATTAAAAATATTATTAATTTTTGAAAATTTTAATTTATAGTGTTTTTTTTTATTTTTTTAGATATTTAATTCGATTTTAAGTGTTTTCTTTTTTTTTAAAGGTATTTTAGTCATTTTGATATAAAAGAGTGCTTAACAACATATATACCAAACACATCAATAATTTTTTCCAGTTTCAACACTTTTATCCAAACACATAACTGCTTATTTATTAAATAAATTTCAGCACTTAAAGTGTTTTAAATTACTTATGTTTAAAGCCACTTTTTCGTTAATCCAAGCGGGCTCTTGAGCAAGTCTTTAAAATGTAAAAAGAATGATTATTGTATGTTTTCATAAAGTACCTATCAATTAATAGGGTTATATTAGTCAATTGCAAATCCTATTAATTTTTCTTAATATGGGTGTGCAAATCTTAACCTAACAACTACAAAAAAAAAAAAAAAACGAAGGGAGTAGTAAACTTATTTGCGCTTGCGCGGTTATTAAAGATCCGTATAAATTTGTGATTTAATTTTTACCTAAGACCTCAATATTAAAAAACAAATCTAAAAATATATTTTATTCTTTATTTTTTTTTCGAAAAGACAATTCAAACGTACAAATTTATACTTTCGATTCATAAGTGTATTGCAAAACTTAATTTTGAAAATTAAATCAGACCTATAGTTAAATTTTAAACAAAGTGAACACATAAGAAACAATTACGACAACACAATAAGAAGAAAAATTTGAAAACAAAATTTTTCATAACTCATTTATAGTTTAATTTTTTTATATATAGTTCAATAGAAGAAAAATGAGCAAGTAAAAGATATTCTATATCAAATTTGTGATAAATTTGAAATAAAGAGCGACTTACGAAGTAATAGAAATAACAAAAGAACAAACTTGGTGATATAAAATTAACCTACAAATCTATTTTATAGAAATGTATTTAGATGATACATTCTCAACAACTTATAGTTGTAGTAATATAACTTTTTTTCCTAAGAGTCATCAGTGAATAAAGAATCAAGTAAAATTTTACCGAAAATCTCTGAGAAATGTAAGTGTTTGGGGCCAAATTCAATCATTGGTTGAAAGATAGTTGGAGAACCCTATTTATCAAGCTTTCAATTTCCCCCAAATTAAAAAAAAAGGGACAAAGAACAAAAGTCTAGAAAATCCTGATATCTTCCTTTATATTTTTATTCCTTTTATCTTTCTTGTAATACTGCTCAAATTAAGTGTACATTTGACATGTTTCTACAGATATAGTTACAGAAGGATGAATCTCTTTATATAACTATCAGAAAGAGAATATTTTACATGTGACCCTTAAAATAAAATTTAAAATACAAAAAAAATAAAAAATTAAAAATATTAAATTTGACTTAAATAGGGAAGTGAAAATGTTCATTCATGAAATATTAATAAGTGATTATATGATTAACCTAATATTGCTTCTACAGTTCCTAAGTGGGTTGAATGGAGAGGGATTAATTAAGCTTTATTGCAAAATTTTACGTGAGCTGACCTTTGCAACAAAATATTTATTTGACTATTTACTTTGTGAGGTTTGTGTTAATCTAATTAATTAGTAGATTTCATTAATAAAACAAAAAATTATTAAAAAAATAAATAAATAAATAAAAATGATGATTATAAGAAGGTGTTACATCTACCTTTTCTATGCCTAACTAGTGAATTGATTAGGTGCTTCATTATCACAAAAAATAATACAAAATTCATGAAAGATCTTTTTTGTAAAGTTAGTTAAATAAAACATATAAAAAGAAAATCCAATTATATACATATAAATATTTAATTTTTTAAATTGATTAAACAAAACAAAAAAAAAAGATAAATATTTTGATGATATCTATTTAGTGTAATTTCATTACTTCAAGTTGAATCTAAAATTATTACAAGGAGTGTCAGACTTCTATAAATGACTAATAACTAATCTTGTGTAATGGAGTATGTATTTATATTTGCATATTTAAATATTTTTACAAAATATTCTCATACTTTGATTTTTTTTTTCTTTTTCAAAAAGACATATGGAATAAAAAAAGTAAAAAAGAAAACAACAAATAAATCGGTTATTCCTCTTCTCTTAACCTTTTCTTTTTCCTTTTGATGATTTCGCAGTTAATAAATTAATTGTTAATATCGATTCTTTAATGACATCTAAGTCATCAATTATTACTATATGTATATATGCTACAAGAACAGATTTTATCTTTGAAATGGTATGTTTGCGTTTCCTTATTCATTGTGGATAAGTTGAAAATTTATTCCTTTTTTGTTTAGGGTATAGAAATATTTGCACAAATTATAAATGACTATTTATAAAAATGACAGGGAGGTTAGCTGTGGTTGATGACATTCAGTGATGGATATAGACCAATTGGATAGGGATGCTGCGATCATATAAAAATAAAAATGTTGAGGCACAATAACTAATTACATGAAAATTGAATACAGGCCGAGATCATAAAGAACATACCGCAAGTAGAAAGTGGAATTAGTCCCCATTTGTGTCGATTTGCTAGTTAAAGCAGAAACTTGAAAAAGTTATCACGGAAAAGCCACATGCGGGAAAACTTGCACGTGTGATTCACGGATACAAATAAAAAAACAAATATATAATGTGAATAAATTGAGTTGACATAACACACACAAAAAAAATACATTAATAATACAAAGACAAAAGTTATAAGTCATGACTGCCGGAAAAAAATCAAAAAATTTATTAGAGAAGCAATAACAATTCCTAACAATAAACGTCCATGAGTGAGGGAATTTTGAGGAAGAGATCATAGAAGCCTCTGTAACTATGTATAACCACAAATTAGTACTCTTGACTAAACCAAATCACGCTTGATTCATATAAGAAAATTTGTCAATAGAACTATTCAATAAAAAAGTTAGTACCGTATGGAAGGTAACATCATGAGTTTTTCATCAAGTTTAGTGAGGAAGCTGATGGAACCTTTGTCCTCACCTCTGCTTCTCGCCGTTTTAAAATAAGTGGTGTTTTAATCTTTTTTATTTTGTATTAAAATAAGTGATGTTTCACATTATCAAGAAAACATTAATGATGTTCTTCCAATTTTACCCTTATTTAAATGAAGAGGGTTATAAACTATTAAAGAGCTACATCTTTTAAAAAGTATTTATTAAGGGTAAAGTTAGTAAAAATGTATTTACTTTCAAAAATGAGTAATTTCCTAAAGAGTGTCTGCTGGCCCAAAAGCAGGCTTATTTTGAAACGAAGGAGTATTATTTTATTAGGTGTTAGAATATGAAGAAGTGTAACATTAATACAGAACATAAATGGTAATTGGGAAGGGTAGAGAGATTATTGAAATGGGTTTCACCCTGAAAAATTAGTGTCACATTAATACATATTAATTAATATTAATATTAATTATAAGAAAAAGGAAGAATATAATATACTCTTTTAGCCTTTTTAACATAAGTTGAAGAAAGATAATGAAGGAAATTGCAAAAAAAAAAAAAAAAGGAGAGAAAGAAAAGATAATTAATTTTCTTGGTCAAACACAGGTGTCATATTACTTCTTTAATGTCTAATTTATATTATATTATATTTCATATATATATATATATATATATATATATATATATATATATATATATATATATATATATATATATATATATATATATATATAACACCATATTCCACTCTTTGATTGCAAACGAAAATGTAAAACAGATTTGTAATCTCCAAAATGAATCTAAGATTCACATAGTGAATCTTCATATTCAGAACGTGTGTATATCGTATAGTTTTACTGTACATCATAAATTATTTTCATGAATATGACATATATACATGAAATACATATATACGGGGAGAAATATATGTATGTATACATGCGGGACCACTTTCCAGTTATGCGGGGATACACCAGCAACCTGGCTAAATCGTCTCGATTACCAACTTAAAATTTTAACTAGCGAATCTTCAAATCTACCTCAAATGAACTCAAAAAGTTAGTACGGTTTTGAATAAGTTCTATCAAAATATTTTTAAAAGCACCACTTGAATTACAACACTTTTGAATTTCTATTTTTATATGTAATTCAAGATCTATAATTTTTGAGTTTAAATTTTTTTCTTCTAGATTCGATAATCTCAATGGATTCACTGCACGATGGTATGTCGAGTTAAGAAATAAGGTGATTTTTTTGTACTTGTTACATGTGAGTTTAGCTCATATATGTGATTCAGGCATTGTCAACTACTCAATTGGAAAGAAGCAAAGAGGAGAAGATTGATTTGTAGGAGAGAATTTCTTCAACATCTGAAAAAATATCTACAATTGTACATTTATGGACTACACTGTCCATTTTGTTAACTTCCAGCTAGGGTAGTTTGTTGGATTAGTTCTACTAATTATGACAGCTGACAGCTTATCTAACCTAGCTAATAGTGACAGTGTCTAATTAACCCTTATAACTAACCAATTAACCTCTTTTGACTTCAAATATCTTGCACTCCTTGAGTTGGTGGATGTAGTATGTTGAGCATTCCCAAACTTAGCTCATCAAAATCATGTTGTACTTTTCTATGGTCTTTAGTAACTAGATACGCTTGTTGATCTTGGTACTATGTAATGTGTGTTGATCTTTCCTTCCTTTATTTCCATCCTAATAAAATGACAATATATTTTTATATGCTTTGTCCTTATAAAATAGAGGTACAATAATTTACAAAGTTGCCTTATTGTTACAAAACACCATCGGGTTAACTGATAGGAACACTAAGCTCATCGAAAAGTCACAGCAACCATGTTTAACTCTCTACGGTAGGCTATGGCTAAGCTCCTGTATTTTGATTCGGCGAGCTTCTAGAGAATTGTCCTCTTTTGCTTCTTTATTTTTTGGGACACTAAAAAATCTCCAAACTTCACCAAGAACCACAATCACGGATCTTTACAACCAATTTGCATCAAATGATAGAAAGTTAGGTTGTCTACTTAATACTACTTATTAGGATATCCTTTGGACCTTTTCACATACTTCACTATCCTCAAGGCAACTTTCTAGTGTGATTGCTTGGGTGCTTGATGAAGCTGACTCAATATTTGTACTTGGAAATACAATATCCAGAGCCTAGTATTAATTAGGTATATAAGTGCTCACGAGTCTGTGTCGGCCGCCCAGCAGGGGAGTATGGCGCGCACAGTGCCTGCCCTAGGACCACAAACGCTAGACTGCGGGCCTAAGCACATGGGTGTACGGCTGGCTCCTAAGCTGATTTACGGAATCAACGAGTGCATGTAACGGGCGTAAACACGTACTCAAATGGTGAACTAGGCCTATAGCCACCGTATTATAACATCGGCTAACAGAATCAAATTTATATAGGGAAACCTATGCGGTAGGCAAGGCCACCATCTTCATCTAGTTATCTGCATCCGGTATAGCAAATGAACAACTACGTGGCAAACAGGTCCCATTTCTGCTTGGATACGGCCCATGCAGTAATGTAATCATGACACTAAGCGATACAAACATGTACATTTACATGACCGACACAGTAACCACGGGAATATACACCGCAATCTGGAAGCCTCACAGAATGCGATAAGATGGTCGGGATAGGGCCAGGCCTACATGACCTTATACAACAAAAATGATGTAAACCTCTAAATATCAGCTGGGATGACGGAGGCGTGACGCGCCTATGGCCCAGCTGGAGTCACAGGGGATCGGCTCCTCGTCTATATAGGTACTGCGAACCCAAATGTCTGGCGCCACAGACGGGGCGTCGGTACCGCAGTGCCGAGTAATGCAAAGCAAGCGGGTATAGCCAGAGATTTTGAACGGTAGGAAATATACGAAGCATGCAGTGATGAAATACGAAACAAACTTATTTGTGCGAGGTAAGGTAGGGCGTACAGCTCGTCATGGCGGAACTGCTTGTGCATCGGCTAATAGATATCAAGTATATACATATATACAACAACAGGTGTCTCACCGGCCCAGCATGGCGGAAGGTGCCAGGCTGACACCCTGTCCCATATGCCCTGCAGATTAGAAACCATCCAGAAATAAATCCTCCACTCTTCACTAACTACGAGCGCCTCAATGGAGGCCACACTTGGAGTGCAGGCTCGAGGCTATGGCCTCATTATAGCGTGTCTAAGTCAGAAGGACTCTGTCTTGTGGCGTAATGCATATGCGTATACATGTCTGTAAACTACCCTGGGCGCAAGCGCACAACGGGGTAAGCTATATTGTTATGCTGATCAACTGATATAGGGAATGCTGTAAATCTATCTTCGTCCTACTTCGGACGACATGCCACTTCCTTGGGTAGCGTATCCTCACCCTCGACGGGCGGTAGAGTCGACACAACTATTAACCCGGGCGGCGGGGACGCTCGAAGGGGGCCTGCATGCTTCTCACAAACGAGGTCTCGACAAACAGTAATCACGTATAGCAAGCATGTTTGATCTGAAAATACTATACGTACTCAGTTCTCATTCGAACTCTTTTCTATGTTATGCGATTCTCATCTTGACCCATCTTTGTATACGAGATATCATCGGCTGTACGTAAAACATGCTTGCTAGATTAATCTTGGACTCGATTCTCGACTTAAGATTCTTTCTTCTATACATCTTATTTGTTACTATCACTTGGATTACTAACTTTACTTAGAAATTGGTTTACATACCTTCGCTTTGGATTTCCCAACTAAGCGCATAGCTCGGTCGATTGCTTACGCTGTTTTCTCCCAAGCGCATTAATATATATGTCAATTAGAACTAAATACGCTAATATTACCGGAAGAAAATATCACTGATATATATATAGCCCAATTTGGCTTATCGAAAAAACGGTCGGCTTTGCTATTTCTCGAGAGTCGAGGAAGGGAGAAATACTCAACTTTAGGGCTAGGGTATATTGACACTAATTTGGAGAAATTCCACTTACCTTAGCTCGGTAACCTGACGATTCAGTAGAATTTCACGAAACTAAATGCGTAGGAATGCTCCTTCTTGCTTAATACCTCGGTATTTAGAGTTAATTTGAGTTTAGTTCACGTTTGTGTGATGGATGAATATTATAAGAAATCCTCGTTCTCCCTATTTTACTTCGTGTTCTATGGAAATTATAAGATGAAATGAAGATAACAGAAGTTGGAGGCTTTATACTTGGGGCCGCACCTTACCTCAAGTGACACGTGTTCGCCGGAGCCTAGCCTCAAGTGACACGGCTGTGTATCACGGAGGTGAGCCTCCGTGACAAGCTCGGCCATCGCGGAGGAGAGTGCCCTTGACCTTCTCTTGCGATGATTCGACGTGTCACTCCTCCGTCTTTCCCTAGGCTTTTTCTGGCATGTGTGGCTTTCAAAATTCTTAACCAACATGTGAATAGGCCATCTACGTATTGAGAATTTACGGGGTGTAACACTTTGATAGGTAGAGCATCCTCCCGACATATTATCTCTTGTGATTTGTGCATGCTTATCAAATTGATATAGTGAACCTCTTGGATTAAGTCAGTTGGAGTTCCTACTAACTTTGCCGCTTCTAATCCTAAATCAGAGATCAATGGGAGTGCTTCTTTCTTTGATTCAGCAGAATACCTTTACTGGAGCCTAAAAAGTACTTGTTCCCGGAAGAACATCAATTTCACCTAGATCCTTCACTTAAATTTTTGATTGCTTCTCTCCTTTCTTTCTGATTAGTGTGACATTGTTACCGTGATCGCGGGTCATCTGTATAATAAGTGATACAAATTTTGTTCCCTAACATAGAAGTGAAAAGTGAATAATCCATGCATGAACTATGTGAGTATTTAGTATCAAACAAATCCTCAAATATACTTGATATTCCATTGCCTTGATGCTTGCTTTAAACCATACAAAGATTTCTCAATACATACTTTAGACTCCTTTATCTTTGAATCCATGAGGCAATTCCATGTATACTTCTTCAAATAAATCTCCTTGCAAGAATGGTATACACGTCCATTTGATATATATTTCATCCTCTTGAGGCAACTAAGGCTATCCACGGAGTTCTCCCTTTGTCAGTTTTAGCGACAGGTGAGAATGTTTCATGATAGTCAGAGCCTCCCCCTTACGGTTATATCCTTTATGGGCGTTAAAACTTTCCACTTCTCCATCAGCCTTGAACTTGACCTTGTATACCCACTTGGATCCTATAGCATATTTTCCTTTGGGCGAGATCTTCTGACTTTCGAGTTTTGTTTATCTTCGATGCCTTGATCTCTGGTTTCATGGCTTTAATCCACCTTGTATTCTTTGAAGCTTTAGAAAAAGTTTGAGGTTATGTCGATGTTAAGGTCTTGGTCAATAGGCTTCTATATTTGGAAGATAAATGCTCATAGGATAGATAGTTGGTCAGTGGGTATAGTGATGCTTCATTTCCTTTCTTGCTTATCATAATCTTGCATCCATAAGGGTGTTTTGGATCTCAACTCGACTTTCTTATAGTCGTGCACAACTCGAGATTTGTTGTAACACTCGCTTCAATGGAGTAAATATTCAAATCTGAGTGAATTCAACCTCAACTTTCAATTTATTTACATAGTGATATTCAATATCGTTAATAGGCTCTACTGACATCCGCAATTCTCACATGAGCAATCTCACAACATCGGCTAATTACTGCGGGATCTAGTTGGATTTGTGTCTACGATGGTTGAAGATCATCTCGGCTCAAAATCCACCCATCGGGAACCATCGATGCAGGGTGCGGGAGATATAGAGTTAGACTGATTGTGCAAAATAAAATATATGTTCCTTGAAAGATACATCCTATGAATAAAAAAGCATTTTAGTTTGTAAGTAAGCGAATGATAACCATACGAGTGGCTACGTATCCTATGAGCACAACGGGGATTGGCTCTGGTTGAAAATTTGTTGTCCACCACTTCGATAATTGTTGCATAACACAAACAGCCAAACACCTTAAGATGTGTGAGGTAGGAGGTTTCTGGAACAACATTTCAAACGGAGATTTGCCTAAAGGATGTCAGTTGGCAATCTATTAATAATATAAACAATAGTCACTTAATACATTCTCCCTAGTATCTAGTAGGCCTATTTAACGAGATTTGAGGCTTTCTAGCGGTCATCAGTATGTGTACATTACTTTTCTCTCCCTCTCTCCATTTTGTTGGAGTATGTACACACAAGCTTGCTGATGTATAATTCTATTTCTATCAAATAAATGTGTACATTAACTATTAAAGAACTCACTCATTGTCTGTTTTGGCCAGGTCTTAACTAGGACAATAAACTATGTTTTTAATATAAAAGAATTTTTGCGGAATGACTATAACATCATATTTGAATTGTAACGGGTGTATCCATGTATATCTTGAACAACCGTACACAATAGTCAAGAAGAAATGTTTCTTTTGTGAAGAATTTATAAGGTCCCTATACATCCGTATGCAATATTTTAGAGAGTTAATGCTTCTAGTACTTCTAGGAAAAGAAAATCTGCTTTGTTTAGCGAGAGGAAAGATTGCGATGAGTTGGTAATTTACCAACTCATTTGGCTCTTAAACATGAATTATTGCTTTGTTTTCACACAATTTAGAAAGGTTTTATACCTGTTCTCTTCTTTGTCATGAGGCATTCGATGGAAACAAGATAATGGAGAGATTTGAATATAAAGTAATGCGCTGGACATGCTTTTGCTGCTTTCCACGGATGACACGCGGGACAACCTTGAAATTTGTCTTGGACATGCTTTTCATATGTTATAGTAGATTCGCATCTGCCCAGAAATGCGGATGCTAACGCAAACAACATTCAAGGAGACTATTTTGGACATGGCACATCTACTCTAGAAGATTTGCATCTACAACGCAGATAAACAGCCCACGACCCCGCGTCACGTACGAGTAAAACGTCAAAAGGTACCCACGTACCTAGAAGCTTCCAAAGGCATTTTTGAAAATTTGTAATTAAAATTTAAGGATTTTACTTCAATTATACATAGACACATTATGTCATATTGATTTTGTAGAGAAGAACATAGAGATAGAGATGAGTCTGATTACTTTCTTCTTCTTCTTCATCACTTTCATTGAGAAAAACTCCATTGTTGCGGACCTTAAGCTTGAAATTACTTACTTAATATGATGGATTTTAGAGAAATTTCTTATGGATGTAATTTTTCTCTCTTGCTTATGAGTAGCTAAATTTCTAGTTAAGTGTGTATATGATGGTTGTCTAGATTTAATTGGGTGTTGATGAATTGTTATTAGATTTGATTAGTAAGCATGGATCTATTATTTGCCTTCTAAGTTTTAATTCAATAATTAATAGTTGCAAACATTGATTTAACTTTCTTATCTTGCTTGTGCTTAAAAGAGGAAAGTAAGGTTTGGGTGAGGATTCAATAGTGAGGAATTGAGTGTATGATGTTTGGGCTTGAGCTAGAAATAGTCAAGACTCATATTCATATTCCATTAAATATTTAAGGGATTTGAGATAGTTTAACCTTCCTCAAGCTTTATTAGGTGGTTTATTGTTTGGCTTTGGTATTTTGAGAAAATCCAGGTACAAGCACATCCTTTTGGTTGAGAAACACAGGATAGCCATAACCAACGGTTTCCATGCTCTAATTGAATCTAAGTCATTTAATCAACACCTATAAAGTCAACACCCGTCAAATGCACACTCTAATCACTCTCCATTTATTTGCAAATGGCTTGCCCTACTTTATTTTACAATTTGATATCAATACTTGCTTTCTTTTATTACAATATTTATATTATGTTGTTTAGACATGGCTAAGCTAGTTTGAATTAATTTACAACTTTTAGATAATTAATCTTCAATCCACTGTGGGTTTAATCCGACACTGTTTAGAATTTATTTTTTGACAACGACGCACCCACCTCCTTCAAAAGGAAGAGTTGTATTGAGCGTTATCAGAAAATGGCGCCATTATCAGAGATTAAGGTTTGATTATCATTTGTTATTTATTGATTCAAACTAGTATTACACTGCTATTTTATTTTTATTAGTTTTACTTTACGATGACATCATGAAATGAAAGGAGGTTTTGGTGGTTGCAACCCATATCTTGATGACCCGTATCCATATTGTGGGGGACTCCGTCTTTGGCAAGATTACAAATATGCCACAGAGCAGAAGCGTGTACACGCGCTTTCTCTATGATGGTATAATTACTTTATGTGGTAGCTAGGGTAGACATTGGGGTGATTTTCCCCGGTTATTTCACTTCTGTCAGTTGCTACTTATTAAAAATGCTAGTTGTGCTCTGAGTTTTATAGGAATGATATCATGGCATGTGAAGGACGGCTTATTACATGTAGTAGCATGGAATCACGCTACGAGCTTTTTGGAGTGGGAGTCTAATTCGAGAGAAGGATGTCGACTCCTTAATACCCGTGGAATTGTCACCACCCCTCGAAAGAACTCTGCAATTCTCAAAAGAAGGTTTGGGGAGATATTGAGAAACATAACGAGGAAGGTGAGCAATGAAGCCTAGTCCTTCGCGGTTTGTGGGGAAAAGTCCAACGTGATGAGAGGAAGTTATCAAAACATGAATTTTTCATGGGAGGATGTTCCGCAAGCCTTACAAAATTTACGTCATGAAACGAAGCTTGGCTAATGGAAGTTGTGAACAATGATTGGCTATCGAAAGAAAGCTCAACAACTTGAAGTATATGGGGATGCAGTGAAGGCACTTCACGGCCCGACGAAGACTTCTAGCTTATACATGCTAAGCAAAGTCAAAAGTGGAGCTATTAGAAATTGATGCAGGAGATTGGAGGCCAACCTAAACAATGTTATGATGGAAACATGAAAGAGATTGACATCAATTTGGTCATGGATGGTAGTTTTGTTCGGTGATGAAGATGAGGTGCGATGAAATTTAAGAATTAAGGGCTATTTCCAACCAACCAACCCAACATCAATGTAAGATGCCAAAAGTGAAGAAGTGACGATTAGAGTTGGAAGGACAAGTCCATCAAATTCTTTTTGAAGATTCGATTGCATTTGAAAGAGGATGTGAGATGGAAGCATGCTTGAGAATGGAGCGACTTGGACCTCACTCAATCATTTTCAACATTGTACTTAGTTGACGAAATGAGAAATTGAGGCAACTGAGTCTATGAAGGATTTTGAAGAAGAAGATTAAAGTAGCTTCATCTTTAAGTTTGTCATGCCAACAAGACGGAAATCACTTCTCTCCTTTATGGGCCAAGAACTTCTAGATCGACATCTATGGCTTGGTACCTCAGCGCTCGACTTAGTATAAAAAGTGAAAAAGAAATTTGGGGTGCAATTCATAATAAGTTCAAAGTGGAAAGAAAAGTGGTAAAATTGATGACATCGAGCCACGATGTTAAATCAGAGTGCTTAATTGGGAGGCAAACCAAGTATTTTTTAATTTCTTTTTTACTTTATATTTGTGTTGTTTTGGCTTGTGCAAAGTTGAAAAAGATGTGGAGAAATGGAAAAAAAGTGGAAGGAGCCAAAATGAGGCACTGTGAAATCACGGTATATTCTACGGCACAGTTCGGTGCGTGTGCCCAGCAGATACTGAAGAAAAATTCTTAAAAGTGAGGCATACGCGCCTCGTATGAAGCAGCAGAGATCAAATGTGTAGCATGCGAAGTCTAGAGGATGCTCTTGGATAGGTCTTCAGAAGCTCCGATGTATAAACTTCCTTTTTCCATGCATTTTGGATATGCCCACATGAGTCTGACTTCGGCTCGCGAGATGCATCTACCGAGTCCGGGAGTTCTTTCGCCCATTCTTCCCTCATTTCATTCAACCTTGTGCAGAAGAGGAAAATGCATTATTTTTGTTGGGGTTAAGTCCCGGAAACAACCCACTTTCGTTAGTGATGCATGATTTATTTTATTGATAGATTGGGTGACAGTCTTAAGGAAAAATCGTAATTGCTTGCTAGTTAGTATTGCCTTTTGTAGATAGTAGTTAGTAAATAAACTCTGGGGATTTTCTATTCCTTGTACCATAGTTCTTTCCCAAGGAGTAAAATTTTCTTTTATTTATTTTTGTGTCGAAATGAGTGACATTTTCTATGATGGATTAGGCGCTCTCAAAAGGCTTTTTGTTATGTTTTAATTATCATTTGATTCCTTGTTGAACTTTTTCGACGGCAAAACCAAAAATTTTTCTTGGCCAATGGTGATTTTTAGAAAAAGGGGCAAATGAATTTTAAAAGAGCATTCTCTTTGTCATAATGTCTACCATTTGCTTGACTTTTTAATTCACAAATTGAATGTGCCCGAACACGGAATAGCTTATCAAAAGTTGTGCCTTTTAATTGATCTTGAGAATAGCTAAACTCCTTAGAGTGTAATGCCTTGTGTAGTAAGATTTTTGCTTGATTCTTGTGTATGCATATCGTTTAGAACTTGCCCCGAATGTGATTAAAGGCAAAATTTTAGATGTAGCGAATTTGAAAAATGATCCTAGGCTCTTTGGATAATCACTTCACATAAAATGACCTCAAGTGAACATCGGTCTAGTTGATAAAATTTGAGCCTTAAGCCTTTTTCTTAAAAATTGCATTACAAGTCTTTTTTTTTTTAATCCTTAACTTTGGCACCGTTCCTCCTAATTGCTAGTTATGAAAGAAAAATAGAGACTTGGGGGAGGATAAGAAAAATAGAATCATAGTGCTCTGGAAAAAGCCTAAGTTTTGGGAATTATTGTACAAGGAAAAGAAAAATGAGCTTCAATGTGAGATAGCACCACTTGCTTAATGTGAAAAATGGTCGGTTGAAAAACTTTTGATCAAAGAATAAGAAACGAGAATTGAATGGTTTCTCTCTGGCTTTAGATGAGGCTTAATGTAGAATTTAAGGTGTTAAAAGGGTAGGTAGATTCATGGGTGTTAAAAGGGTGGCTCTTGTGAGAGAAAAAATATGGGTGAAAAGGAAGGGATAAAGTGGAGTATACTCGCTATGTGTAAGCAAAATGTTTGAATCGTTTCATAAAGGCATTAGGGAGGTTCCAATCACTAAGCCCCAAATGTTGTCTACCATAGCCCTAGCCTTCGTCGCACCCCAAGCCCGGGAGGGCGTGGCGAAACTTTGGTGCGCAAACTATAACAAGCGGAAACCAGATGAGGTTCGGCATTTAACACAATTAAATAGAGTAAATGATAGAGTAAAATAGAAGGCGGCTCACAAAATCGAGCAATAGATACACCATAGGCCGCTAAAGGCCACAAAATAGAAAACAACTATACAATATGGCCCACAGCTTACAACAATACTACGATCACAATGAACATCTATGAGCCTACATAAATACAACAATAGTCAATTATGCAGGACGGGGCCCCGTAGAACTATCCTTAAGTCGGACATCGCGACTCCAAAGACACGAGCGCACCAACTTGGGTGAACTCCACTCGGCACCTAAGAACTTAATTTACCGGCCCACCATCATCTACGGGAATAAATACGGTGCCCGACTAGGGTGTCGGTACAATAATGTACCGAGAATGTAAAGAAATAACTCAAGGCTTCCAGTTGAGATCAACAAATATATCGAGATATCGCAGTAGTAGAAACTAAACTAAGTAAAGATATAAAACCGCGGACCCCATAAGCTGGCAAGAAGTACAAGCAGAACACCAGCAGAACCTACCTTTATCCTATAACCCTGATAAGTTCAAGGAATTAAATAACAACATGTGATACTGGCCAGATATAACTCACATCATTACACCTCTAGACCTCTCGATAGCCTCAGCTAATACTAGCGACATCGGCATCACTCACATCAAGTAGCAGGATAATACAAGCAAAAATCACAATATAACGTCATCAAAAGTAAACACAGGTCGAGACAACATCATCAAACAAGCACTCACAAGACCCTCTCTCGGCTTGCACGATTGGCAGAATTCCATCCATTGGGAGAGTCTGTGCCGATCTCAAGAAGGCTCGAGAACTAAGGGTGACGGGAACCAGTCAGGCCACAGTCAGTCAGACCGGTAATGGACCGGTCTGGAGAAGTAAGACTCAATTCGATAGGTCCAGGTGAAATCGGTATAGAGTGCCGGGTAGGAGAGCCGGTGCGGAATGGAAAAATTTACCGGTTGAATCGATGCCGTAGACGATTCAGTCTGGGTCTGGTCGAGATTTTTAAATATTTTGGTAGTGGCCAGTTAGGAGCCATTTGGCAACGGGTAGTGGGGCCCTGCTTGACTCCTAACATTTATTTTCCCCTAAACACCCCTAACACCTACACACTATAAATATATCCCATATTAAATCCTATTTTCTCCTGAAAATCTTCAATTCTCTCTATTATTTTCTCATAGACTCAAATTCACAAATTCTCTCTAGTTTCTACTCTCACAATATTTTAATTTTATATTTTGTGGTATTAGCTAATTAGGAGATTTTTTGAGACATTTGCAAGCTTCAATTGTCGTCTCTCAATTGAGCTTTTAACGTTGCGTAAAACACAAATGTTAATTTTGTATTCGTTTTCGATTTTAATCCTCTTATTTATTTACTTATAATTTTTTGTTGTTATATTTATAATTTTATATTGCTTGTTAATTTGTTATTTATTTTTTATTTATTTAATATCTGTTGTTATTTATATTTAAATATGGATCTTAGGTATATAAAATAGGGTAAAAGAATTATGGGTGCTACTAATAGGGGACGTGAAAATAGTTCCTAAATCATTACCACCACCGCACCGCCATAGCCTAATATAAAATAGAGGTAAAAGAATTATGGGTGCTACTAATAGGGGACGTGAAAATAGTTCTAAATCATTACCACCACCGCCACCGCCACCGCCTAGATTTAGTAATGTAGATGAAACTTATGTTAATGAAATTTACTTACCACGTCAACAACCTTATGATGTTAATTCTACTACTCAATTAGACCATGATACCATTGATAGAATTTATACTAATTTTGAAGAAGACTTAGCGGATTCTCAAGAGGTACAAGAAGAAGAGTTAGAGGAGACCCCTACCCCTACTAGTCCGGTTACGGAGTTACCTACATTTACTAGGGCCACTAGGGCCGAACGTCCTAAAAGGTCATTAGTTTGGCAATTTATGGAGCAAAATAGTAAAAAAACTACTGCTACTTGTTTAAAATGTAAAAAAGTATTAAAACATTTGACTGGGGGATCGAAAGGTGGGATCGGGTTTCTAACTAAACATTTGAGATCGTATAATAAAGAATTTGCTCACCTAGAAGCTGTTGCTAAGGCTAAAAAAAATGGTACACCTTTGCATGAAGGATCTATAGGAGTAGGAGGGTCTAACATGGTTCAAACTGTTTTAAATAGGACTAACCCAGCTGGCCCAAGCACAAACGTCACATATAGTCAGGAAAAAGATCGTCAAGAAGTAGCTAAAATGTTAGTTGTTTGTGGTTTACCTTTCAGTTTTCCTTCACACCCCGGTTTTATTCATTATATTCGGGAGGTGTATAATCCATCTTTTCAAGGTTTTTCTAGAAACAAAATTAAAAATGATATTTTTAAATATCAAGCTGAACACTGTCATTATCTTCATTGTCTCTTTGTATATTTTGATGGTAGAATATCTATTACTTCTTATATGGGTCGTAGTATTAATGGTAATGATTATTTTATTGTTACCGCTCATTGGATTGATCATGAATGGAATATGCAAAAAGGAATAATAGGATATAAATATGTAGAAGAAAGTAAAACCGGTTCTTACATAGCTTTTACAATAGAAGGTATTTTACAATATTTTAATCTTTGTGATAAAATAATGGGTGTCACTTTAGACAATGCTTCTAATAATTTAAAAGCAGTTGATTTTTTAAAACCTAGA
>JACEIK010015593.1:0-18387 GCA_018107945.1 Datura stramonium | reverse complement strand
GTATAAATGAAATAGTTGACTCTAGTCTATTGCGTGATAAAATCTATAGTATTGTGTGGAATACCTGTATTGGACTTTTCTGCGTTTCAAGATTTTTGAGGTAGTCCATATTACAGGGGAAACTCTACCAAAATTTTTCGAGAATAACTCGAGTAAGTTGAGATTCCTGTGAGTAGGAGCTTACAATCAATGACGAATGTTCTTAAGGGGGGAGGATGTTATACCCCATAAATTCTTGACATTTAGATGGCCTATTCGCATGTTGGTTAAGAGTTTTAGAATGCCATACGTGCTATAAAAAGGTCTCGGGGAGAGACCGGACAAGCGCCAAGTCGGAGTGTCGCAAGGAAAATGCGACTTATAAATCGCATTCGACAAATGCGACTTATAAATTGCATTCGACAAATGGAACTTAAAGGCCCCAAATATATAAAGCCTTAAAACATTGTTTTAAATCATTTCCCATCTTTTAATTTCCAGTAAGTGACCAAAAATAGAGGAAGACGAGGATTCAATACAAATATTCGTCCAATTACACCGTCAAACGCAGTCCAAACTCAAAGTAACTTCGGGTAGCAAAGTATAAAGCTACAGGGAGCATTCTTACAGAGTTAGTTTCATGAAATTCGGCCGGCGAATCGTCGTCCTACCGAGCTAAGGTAAGTGGAATTGCTCCAAATTATTGTCAATATAATCCTATCCCTAAAGTGAGTATTTCTCCCTTCTGGACTTTTGAGAAATAGCGTGTTTTCGGCTGTTTTTCGATAAGTAAAAGTTTGGGCAGTATATATATTCAAAGTAGTGTTTTCTTTCAGAATATTGATGAATTTATTTTTATTTGCTATGAATATGAATGCAGTTGGAAGAAATAGTTGGATATTGGCCGAGTTACGCTAGTTCGTCAAGAAGTCGAAAACTGAGGTATGTAAAGTCAGTTTCTTCAACAAGATAGTAATTCTAGTATAATAAAATAGAATAAATTCCATAAGAAACTTTCAAAGCCGAGTATTATGCCCACTGTGAATTCAGTAAGCATGCTTGAATAATTATAATGTCATATATTCAGAACAAAAAGTCAGTAAATTAGTATCAGACAGCGAGATATTATTCCAGACTCAGTATAACTCATTATCAGATTTAGTATAATTCAGCAAGGGATTCAGGATAGAATATCAGAACATGGACAGTATTATTAGATTTAATATATATGTTATATGTGATTATTGTTGTTTGTAGAGACCCGATTGTTCTATGTTGGGCACCCTTAGATCTTCCTTGCCGCCCCAGGGATAATAGCTGTTTCGACTCTCCCACTAGAGGGTGAGGATACGTCACTCCAAGGAGTGGCATGCCGTCTGCCAGAGGAAGAAGATGGGAGGCAGCATTCCCCATCGTTGGCTGATCAGCACTATAGCACACCCCTGTCGAGCGCTTGCGCCCGGGGTACAGATTACAGATTATAGATACAGACCTCAGATCACAGTTTACAGGAGTTCTCTGGACTCAGATACAGCTATAGTCAGGGGACTAGAGAGCCCAAGTTGCGTACCCAGGGGGTCAGCGGGATGCTCGTAGTTACTAGGTGAGTGGTGTGAATAGTTACTAGGTGGATGGTGACCCGGGTAGGAGTATATAGATTTCATGTTGATTTGTACCTTTTGACTTATGGGGGATAGTATAGGTTCTTGTATGCTATATGTNGTATTATGCCCAGTGTGAATTCAGTAAGCATGCTTGAATAATTATTATGTCATATTCAGAATAAAAGTCAGTAAATTAGTATCAGACAGCGAGATATTATGCCAGACTCAGTATAACTTAGTATCAGATTCAGTATAATTCAGCAAGGAATTCAGAATAGAATATTAGAACATGGACAGTATTATCAGATTTAATATATATGTTATATGTTATTATCGTTGTTTGTAGAGCCTGATTATTCTATGTTGGGCACCCTTAGAGCTTCCTTGCCTCCCCAGGGTTAATAGCTGTGTCGACTCGCCCGCCAGAGGGTGAGGATACGTCACTCCAATGAGTGGCATGCCGTTCGCCAGAGGACGAAGATGGGAGGTAGCATTCCCCATAGCAGGCTGATCAGCATTTTAGCACACCCCCGTCGAGGGCTTGCGCCCGGGGTACAGATTACAGATTACATATACAGATCTAAGATCACAGTTTACAGGAGTCCTTCGGACTTAGATATAGCTATAGTCAGGGGCCTAGAGAGACCATGTTGCATACCCAGGGGTCCGGCAGGATGCTCGTAGTTACTAGGTGAATGGTGTGAATAGTTACTAGGTGGATGGCGACCCAGGTAGGGGTATATAGATTGCATGTTAATTGGTACCATCCGGCTTATGGGGGATAGTATAGGTTCTTGTATGCTATATGTGTTATTTATTAAATTGATAGATAGCAGGACACCGCACTGACAGGTATGATTCCCACCTTCTCTCCAGTATAGTTAAGCTCATTTCAGATTCTGCTATCCCAGCAGTCTTATCCATCTCCTATACTTCAGTAACTATCAGTATTACTGTTTATCTTCAGTTATGTTCTTGTTATTGCTTTGCATACTCGGTACCTGTGGTACTGACGCCCGTTTGGGGGCGCTGCATTACGTGCCTGCAGGTACTCATAGAAGAGGAGCCGATCCCTTGTAATTCCAGCAAGCACACAAAGTCATCAACTCCTTTCATTTGGAGCTTGATAGCTAGAGGTTTATTTCTCTTTTTGTTTTACAGTACGGGTAGGTCGGGGCCCTGTCCCGACCATCTTATTATCATTCTTAGAGGCTTGTAGATTGTATATTCCTTGTGGTTAGTCGTACCGGTCATGTGAGGCTGTGTGTATGTTTTAGTTTTTTTATGATGGTCGTGTGGGGCCTTGTATAGTTGATAGTTGGTTACCTTGTCGGTCATAGAGAAGTTTAGCATTTAGTTTAGCTTTTCAGTGAAACTAGTCAGCATGGTGGCCTTGTCAGCATGGAACTCCATTCAACGAACTAAAGTCATTCTAAGTGAAATAATCATTACTCGAAAAATTAGGGCTTAAACTCACTTTCTGTATGAACACCGACAATTTGATAAGGAATTTATGGGGATCAAATCATCAATATACATGAACATCATTCTAAGTGAAATAATCCAAAATAAAACATGAATCCTCTTCATATTCGAAATCTCAAGGCTTAAAACTGATAGAAGAAATTGAGGAGGATTTTGGGGACACAAGGGAAGAACAATCGCCTTAATAAAACCCCACGTATCTGGTGAAGAAACCTGGAGAGTTTTCTTAAGAATCGAAGAGAAAAGTTCTGCCCTAGCCCTTGCTCTAAAATACTCTAAGAGAGAATTATATGATGTTTCTCAGAGGATTAATGTGAGAATGAGGGGAGGACCCGTCCAAACCCTCTAATAAGTCTGAAATTAGGTCCAAAATGACATAGTTTAAAGATTTGGTGAATAGGAAATTACTAAATAGTCCTTAGAAGTTTGTCGGGAAAAACTGTCAGGTGCCCTTAACGGGTGACCTAACGAGTGTTGGTGACTGGCCACGACATGTTGTCACTCCCGTCAGGTACACTGCCTGGGATCCTTAGTAGGTCACCACGAGGGACCCAACGAGTTGTTATCTATGAGCACGACTTGTGGTCACCAGTCGTGGACCACACCGTCTCATTCTGAAGATTTTATGCTAAGTCCAATAACGAGTCGTTTCCAGAGGTGACGACTCATTCCACCCACTCGTCGAGTACACTGGTCAACTAAAACATTCCCAACTCAGGCCTGACCACGAGTGACTTAACTGGTCGTGGTCAGTGACCATGACTCGTGACGTCCCTTGTTCGATACACTGCCTCCCTTCTTTACATCAATCATCTTTCTCCTCACGGCTCACCTAACGAGTCATAAGTTTACTTGATGACTCGTCAGGTGGGCCGTCCTGCAAAATTTCTGTAGTTTTCCAGATTTCCTGCTTTATGCCCCGGAATTGGATTTTGAGTTTTCGGGGTGTTACAATATCTCCCCCTTATAAACATTCGTCCTCGAATGTTAGAAAACACACAGGAAGAAGAAAATAACAATCAAAACCTTCAAATCCTGCTCATTTAACTCCAAAATTGTCGGAATGACTATCTCCGTTTCAAAATACATATCTGAACTGAGTTTACTTATCATACATACATTCAAAAACATAAAAGAGACTTGGCAATCTGAATTGATTAATGAAAACTAAACTGAGTTCTAGGGTCGTAGCTAATATGTCAAGATGCACTGGAGCCGATAGGGAACAAGTGCAGGTATTTGGCCATCATATCTGCTTTGGCCTCCCACGTAGCTCCCTCAACCTGTTGATTTCTCCATAAGACTTTGACTGAAGCTATTTCCTTGTTCCTCATCTTACGAACCTGACGGTGAAGGATCTGGATTGATACTTCCTCATATGAGAGACTATCTTTTATCCCTACGCTGTCCAATGGCACAACTGAGGTTGGATCTCCCATGCACCTCTTCAAAAGTGACACATGGAAAACTGGACGCAAAGCTGCTAGTTCTGAAGGTAACTCTAGATCATAGGCTACCTTGTTAATATGCCCCAAAATTCTATAAAGTCCCACATACCTTGAACTGAGCTTCCCCTTCTTTCCAAACCTCATCACCCCTTTCATGGGTGAGATTTTCAGGTACACCCAATCATCAACTGCAAACTCCAACTCTTTTCTCTGCACATCAGCATAAGATTTCTGGTGGCTTTGAGCTGTATTCAACCTTTCTCGGATGAGCTGAACTTTCTGCATTGCCTCATGAACCGATTCTGGCCCCATTAAGGTGGCTTCACCAACTTCAAACCACCCTGTAGGAGATCTATATATTCTACCATACAATGCTTCAAATGGGGCCATCTTGGTGCTAGAATGGTAGCTGTTGTTGTACGCAAACTCGATAAGAGGCAGATGGTTATTCCAATTACCCTTAAAATCGATCGCGCACAGTCTTAGCATATCTTCTAGAGTCTGAATAGTTCGCTCAGCTTTCCCATCTTTCTTCAGGTGAAAAGCTATACTTAGCTTGACCTGAGTGCCAAGTCCCTTCTGAAAAGACATCCAGAAATAGGAAGTGAACTAGGTACCCCTATTTGAAATAATGGCCAATGGCACCCCATGAAGTCTAACTAGCTCTCGAATATAAACTTTAGCATAATACTCAACTGAATCTGTGATTTTGACTAGGACAAAATATGTTGATTTAGTCATTTGGTCTACTATTACCCAGATTGAGTCATGTTGTCGACGAGTCCGAGGTAGACCCATAATGAAGTCCATATTTAATTCTTCCCACTTCCAGGTGGGTATGCTGATATCCTGGGTCATACCTCCTAGCCTCTAGTGTTCTACCTTGACCTGCTGGCAGTTCGGGCACTTAGCTACAAATTCAGCAATGTCTCTCTTTGTGCCATTCCACCAGTAAATATCCTACAAATTGCGGTACATTTTTGTAGCCACGGGGTGAATAGTGTATCTTGAGCTGTGTGCCTCAGCTAGTATCTACAGTCTAAACTCACCAACATCCGGCACGCACAATCTGCCCTGGTAACGAGGCACCCCATCTCCCCCATGGGAGAAAGCCTCAACCTCCTTTTTGAGGACTGCTTCTTTAAGTTTAAGTAGAACTGGATCTTCATCTTGTCTGGACTTAACTTCTACTACCAAGGATGAATCCGACTCTCTTTGCATTACCATGCCACCTTCAGCAAAATCCACCAATTGCACCCCTAACCGGGCTAGCCTGTGAATTTCTTTCACTAGCTCCATCTTGCCTTTCTCAATGTGAGCTACACTTCCCATAGACCACCTGCTTAGGGCGTCAGCCACCACATTGGCCTTTACTGGGTGATACAGCATACTCATGTCATAATCCTATAGCAGTTCCAACCATCATCTCTGATACAGGTTTAAGTCCTTCTGGCTAAACACATACTGAAGGCTCTTGTGATCTGTGAACACATCCATGTGAGCCCCGTACAAGTAGTGTCTCCATATTTTCAACGGAAATACCACTGCTACCAACTCCACGTCGTGAGTTGGATAATTCTTCTCATGGACTTTGAGCTATTTGGAGGCATAGGTTATCACTTTTCCCCGCTGCATCAAAACGCAACCAAGTTCAACACTGGAGGCATCACAATACACAACTAACCCATCTGATCCTTTCGGTAAGGTTAACACTAGAGCGGTAGTTAGTCGAGTGTTCAACTTCTGGAAACTCTTCTCACACTCTTCTGACCACTGTAATTTCACCTTCTTCTAAGTTAACTTGGTTAGAGGAGAGGCTATGGAGGATAAACCTTCCACAAACCATCGGTAATAACCCACTAAGCCCAGAAAACTCTTGATTTCAGTAGGAGAGGTAGGTCTGGGCCAATCCTTCACTACTACTATCTTGTGAGGATCTACTTGTATCCCCTCACCTGAGACCACATGACCCAAGAATGTCACAGACTTCAACCAGAATTCACACTTGCTAAACTTGGAGAATAACTGACGATCTCTGAGGTTCTGTAATGCTAGCCTTAGGTGATTGGCATGCTCTTCCTCATTTCTGGAGTATATTAGAATGTCGTCAATGAATACAATGACGAACATATCCAGGTACTGCTTAAAGACCCTATTCATCGAATCCATGAAGGCTGAAGGGGCGTTTGTGAGTCCAAAGGACATCACCATAAACTTGTAGTGATCATATCGAGTTCTTAATGCTATTTTCGGTATGTCACACTCTCTAACCCTTAACTGATGGTATCCTGACCTGAGATCGATATTGGAGAAACAGTTGGCTCCCTGAAGCTGGTCAAACAGGTCATCAATTCTAAGTAAGGGATATCTATTCTTGACTGTGAATTTGTTCAGCTTACGGTAATCAATGCACATTCTGAGGGTACCATCTTTCTTACGCACGAATTGCACTAGAGCACCCTAGGGAGAGATGTTGGGTCTGATAAAACCCCTGTCAAGAAGATCTTTTAGCTGCTCCTTGAACTCCTTAAGCTCAGCTGGAGCCATTTGTAAGGAGGGATGGAGATGGGTTGAGTATATAGGAGGAGATCTATTCTGAAGTCTATTTCCCGTTCAGGGGGAACTCTGGGAAGATCCTCAGGAAAAATACATCTGGGAACTAGCTAACAACTGGAACTGACTGAATGGTTGGGGTCTCAGAGTTGGAATCCTTGACCCGAACCAGATGATATAGACATCCTTTGGAACTGAGTTTCTGGGCCTTAAGGTAAGAAATAAACCTACCCTTATGCGTTGAACTATTGCCCGACCATTCTAAAACTTGCTCATTAGGAAACTGGAATTTGACAAATCTAGTTCTGCAATCAACTGAGGCATAGCATGAGTGTAACCAATCCATGCCGAGAATAAGGTCAAAGTAAACCATGTCTAGATCTACGAGATCAGCTGGAATTACTTTGTTCAGGACGGAAACTGGGCAATTTCTATACACCCGACTGGCTCTAACTAACTCGACAACTGGGGTAGAGCCTGAGAATGGTTTTGAGAGAACCTCTGGACTTATACTGAGTTGAATTTCTATATACAGAGTTACGAATGAAAGAGTAGCTCTTGGATCTAAGAGGGAATATACGTCTAGATGGAAGGGACGTAACATACCAGTAACTACATCAGGTGACCTTTCCTGATTCTGATGAGAAGATAGAGCATAGAAATGATTTTGCCGCTGACTGCCATCTGTACCTAATGTGTTAGCCTACTAGGCTGGTCGGTCTGCTGGAGCTAATGATGTGTTAGATTATGATCTCCCTCTCCCCACTAACGGGCACTCCCTAAGCCTGTGTCCAAGCTGTCCATACCCAAAGCAGCCCTCTCATCCCTGAAGGCATTCTCCTGGGTGATTCCTACAACACTTGGGACAAGCTAGATACTTGTTGTTGGCACTAAAACTCTGTGACTGAGAGTCAGATGCTCCGCCCCTCCTATCCTGGCGGGATCGAAAGGTTGAGGCGCTGTGTGTTGGGGCACTCTATTTTTGTTGCTGGTGTTGTCTCTGTTGTGGGCGGCTACTACTGCCAGATTTCTGATGGACATAGTCTGAATGACCAGTTCTTTCCCTCTTGTTCTTACGCTCCATATCTTTAAGCTTCTCTACCTCAATCTTCTGGGCATAAACAATTAGGTTAGAGAGGTCCATGTCCTTGATCAGCATCGTGGTCCTACACTCCATGAGGACCAGATTAGATACTCCATTAACGAATTTCAGCATATGAGCCCTTGGCTCGGCCACCATCTCTGAAGCATACTTTGATAGTCTAGTAAACTCCAGAGCATACTCCTCCACTGTCTGGTTGCCTTGCCGTAGGTTCATAAAATCTGCCATCTTAGCCTCCCTCAACTCCCGAGGGAAAAACCTATCCAGGAAAGCTATGTGGAACTCCTCCCACTCCACCGGTCCTGCTCCCACTGGCCACCTCTCCTTCCATTGCTCATACCAAACTTGGGCTACCCCTTTAAGCTGATAGGCAGCCAGGTCAGCACTCTCGGAGGAGCTGACACCCATAATACGGGTAATCTTTCTAATCTCATCTATAAACCCTTGTGGGTCCTCTCCCACCTTTGCTCCATGAAAATCTATAGGGTTCATTCAGGTAAAATCCCGCACCCGAGCAGCAGCTTCAGGCCCATTTATGGCTACTTGAACCACCTACTAGTTCACCTGGTTGGTGACTGTTTGAGCTAGAAATTGAATGGCTGCGTCTGAATTCGACGGTGGATATGGATTCATCTTTAGGTGCTGCTGGAGCTAATGGAGCAGGTTTGTTGACATTAGCAGCCCTTCTTCCATCACCTCTGGGAGGCATGATTCACTGAAACAAAATAGAGCACGAATTAGAAGGTCATTTCTGAATTTACTTTAATGCACGATAAAGAATATAAACAAAAGGGTATTTTCCTAATAACATCTTGTAGCCTCCTCATCATAAGTATGGAGCGCTTCACACCCATGAAAAAGACTCTACTCGATGCGGCTTTCAAACCTTCCAAGGATACTCTAAATCTAGGGCTCTGATACCAAGTTTGTCAAGCCCCGAGCCTACACCCTGGGTAGCACAGTACTTGAAGCCACATGTGACCCCAAGTCAACCACTGGTCTATCAGTTACTAGAATTCTGAGTAAACATGCATAGCGGAGCTTTAAAATAATATCACAAAATATTATTGAGAGACAAGTCTGAAAACATAAAGTTTAAACAATAGAATAATATTAATAAATCTGAAAATCATGTATGTATGAAAGCCATCTAATAGAGGAGTTGTTGGGACAAGCCCCCAGCTAACTTTAAGTCTAACTGAAACTAATACATGACTGAAAGAAGGAAAATAGTGCCCTCTGATGATGAGGACTCACACTTCAACTGCTGCAAAGAAGAATATGAACTGCGGCAACTAACGGTGCTGGGTCTGAGAACCTACAACTGTATCATGAAATGATACATCATAAAAGTATGCATCAGTACTTTAAATGTAACGAGTAAGTGGGAGAAACATAACTGAATATAAATTCTGAGCTGAAATGACATGCAATGACCAACAGGTAAGCTGAACAGAACTACTGATATAATTTGAAATTGTCAAGATGACCCTGTCTGATGACCAAGGACATGCCCTATGTCTAAAACACTAAGTTTGAGATATTGTACAAAACTGAGTTAAACTGAGGTCTAGAACTGAACTGAGCTTCTTATTCTGAAATTGGACTTGACTGACTAGTGGGAGAGTCTATAACCAACATATAACCACGTGAGCTATACTTGGAGTCCGATGTATACACCCCACAGGTAGGACCCAATATACCTTGCCAGGGTATAAAGGCATGAACTGAGTAATCACAAAAGTCTGGGGCCAACCAAGACAAGTAATATTGTAACCTAAGCTGGCAAGGTAGTTTTGGGAACCTGGGTGTGCTGGAACCCCGCCTGCTCGGTGAAAAATTCTACTCCCACAGGAAAACCTAGTCTGAACTACTAAGCTGATATCTCGAAATTGGGGTCCAAGATTAGTCAGGGACGTACAACTTCATGTACCCTGAGAGTCTTATCGGACCAGATTCTGAAACTGGGTTCTAGACTGGTCAGAGCTGCTTATCTAGAAGCATCGTGACCGTCTAAGAACAAGCTGTAACTGAACTGGGGTCCTGGGGATGGTCAAAGCTATATACTAGAATTTTAGGGCCGCCTAATGGACCAAAAACTATAATCTGGGTCTTATTCTGATAACTGAGAGGCACCACTGACACCTCGAAATAAGACTGAAGTCAAACTGATTAGTTGACAATGTTCTGAATATTATTGAGGATTCTAGCATTCTGACTGAGACTATACTGATATGATTCTGCAGAGATTCTAGTTCTAACTGGTCTGGACTACTAGCAGCTAATAGAGAATTCAACTTATTCCAACAGTATGGGAATTTCATAATATAGAGAAATTCAAGAATTATAGGAACTCCATTTAACGAACTAAACTCATTCTGATTCATGGGGTATTTACCCAACATATACGTATAGCAAGAAATTCTAGGAATTTAGCCCAAAGCATTCTTCATTCACTAGAGGGAATTTAACAAGCAAAATAATTACTCGAAAAATTAGGGCTTAGACTCACTTTTTTGTATGAACACCGACAATTTGATAAGGAATTTATGGGGATCATATCACCAATATACATGAACATTGTTCAAAGTGAAATCAACCAAAATAAAACATGAATCCTCTTCATATTCAAAAGCTTAGGGCTTAAAACTGATAGAAGAAATTGAGGAGGATTTTGGGGACACAAGGGAAGAAAAATCCCCTTGCTAAAACCCCACATACCTAGTGAAGAAACTTGGAGAATTTTCTTGAGAATTGAAGAGAAAAGTTTAGCCCTAGCTCTTGCTCTGAAATACTATGAGAGAGAATTCTATGATGTATCTTTGAGGATTAACGTGAGAATGAGGGGAGGAATTGTCCAAATCCTCTAATAAGTCTGAAATTAGGTCCAAAATGATGTAGTTTAAGGCTTAGGTGAATATAAAATTACTATATAGTCCTTAGAAGTTCACTGGGTAAAACTGTTAGGTGCACCTAATAGGTGACCTAACGAGTCGTGGTGACTGGCCACGACTCGTGGTCACTCCCATCAGGTACACTGCCTTGGATCCTTAGTAGGTCATCACGAAGGACCCAATGAGTCATTATCTATGACCACGATTCGTGGTCACCGTCGTGGACCACACTGTCTCATTCTGAAGATTTTATGCTAAGTCCCATAAAGAGTCACTTAACGAGTCATTGCCATAGGAAGCGGCTCGTTCCACCCATTCGTCGAGTACACTGGTCAACTAAAACATTCCCAAATTAGGCCTGACAACGAGTGACTTAATGGGTCGTGGTCAGTGACAACGACTCGTGACGTCCCTCGCTAGGTACACTGCCTCCCTCCTTTACATTAATCATCTTTCTCCTCACAGCTCACCAAACGAGTCGTAAGGTTACTTGACGACTCATTAGGTGGGCCGTCCTACAACATTTCTGCAGTTTTCCAGATTTCCTGCTTTATTCCCCGGAATTGGATTTTGAGTTTTCGGGGTGTTACGCTAATGACCCCAATTCGGTAAAATTGAGTTTGGGCCTACGAACATTTGAATGACTTTGTGCTTTGTTGTGTTTGATTTGTTATGAGAGTCATCCAATCCTGCCCAATTACCTTTATGAGGCTTGAAACTGTAAAATTTAGGTTGGGTTAGCATCAATCAATATTAACTCAAGGCATAATCCTTATTTAATGGAATCTCCTCAACATAGGTTGAATTACAATTGAAAACAAGCAATTAGGTGGAAAGGAGTTTTCTTCAATTTGACAAAACTAAAGTAGATTGACACTTATAGTGCTATTGAAAGATACCCATGGGTTGTCTAAGTAAATTGCTTGCTTGTTCAGCCCTAGTCTATTCTCAATCTATTCATATTGGGTTATTTAGGGAGGTTGGCCCATAATTGGACTCACTTCCCTAGAATTGTCTCAAATTGATTACAACCCTAGCATATTGTACTGTTGTAGTTAAATTTCACTTATCTCAATTCAAATAGACTCTAATCTTGCAATACTATACTGATCAGTACTAGATAGATTGGGCTTCGAGTAGTGTCTATAGGATTCCATTGCAACTCCTTGTTGGATTGTATATTTGCTACGATTGTATACACTATCCGATATTAGGAGTTGATTTGGATGACATCATCTATATGTAACCATATCAATAAGAGCTTCTGTAAGTTGTAGATTTCATTTTCTGGGAGCTTGCGTAAGTCTATATAGAGACTTATTGAACTTACAGACCTTCTGAAACTCCCCCTGACTTGTAAAGCCATCAAGAACTTGCATATAAACATCTTCCGGCAAGTCACCTTGAAAGAATGCATTGTGAACATCCATTTGAAATACATACCAACCTGGGCCAACAACCACAGCCACTACTGGCTTTAAAATAACCATCTTAGCTACAGGAGAAATATCTCCTTGTAGTTAAGACCTTCTTACTGACTATAGAATTTAGCCATTGGTCTAGATTTATACCTTTCAACCTCTGATAATGCTAAAATTACACCTCAAAAGAAGTATAATGCGGTCATTGTCAAATAAGAACACAACCAGGGTTAGGGTCGATCCCATAAGGAATATGGTAAAGATTTCAACTAATGTTATTAATTACGCTTTTAGTTCAATTATTTCCTAAGGGGTTTTTTAATAGAAATAAATAGGTGACAGTATGATGAAATGGTGTTATTTTCAAAGATACGCAATTAACTAAAGAAGTGTTCCCATGGATTCATAACTATGTCGGATAATTACACTTGGAATCTGTTCCAATACTTAGCCTGTAGAATCGATAAAATACATTCATCCGAATGGTTGATTCACCTTATTAGATTACTATACTCAATCATCAAATTAAGTCTCATGAGTGTTCCCAACTAATCTTTATCAATGATTCTAAATTAACTTTCCTGCATCGCAGCTCAAGTTATTAAATAAAAGTTGATAATTTAAATTCTTTGTTGTGTTTCCTTTTTTTCTTAATCTCTACTTCTCTAAGTTCAGCAAGTAGAGAATACGGGCTAGTCCCAACATTGTGCACCGTTAAGAAACAATTATCATGAAGAGAAGAACAATACAAGCATCAGCATTGGTTTAGAATTAATTTGTGTTAATCATAATTTGTGATTTCGCCATGGTTCCCACAATCCTAGTTATGGGAGTCTAGCTACTCATAGTTGTAAGATTAAAATCAAAATGCATAGAGGAATTCATCTTTAGAAGCTTACAATAGTGAAGGAATAAAACTCTAAGAATCAATTGCACAATAAATCTTCAAAGTCAAGAATACAATGAAGAAAACTTGTTCAAGGCTTCATGTATTTTCTATCTCCTAGTCGCATTCGGAAACTCCAGAAACACAATAATGATGTAAGGTATCAGATCCTCCCATAAAAAATAAAAGAAAAGTATTTATACAATTAATGAAATCCTTTCCTAAATTAACAAGGACTACAACCCTCGAGATGACCTACGAATCATAGTAGGCTACTATGAGTCATGGTCAGTGCTCGTACCATGCTTTGCCTCTTCTAAATCTCTCAAGTATAGAAGCTCATTACGACACGTGATCTGTCACTACGGATCGTGATTGGCACTCGTGACATGGACTTCTGAAACAAGGCATCTCTGATGACCAACCTACAGGTGTTTACCACGACTCGTACCATGTTGGTACGACCTGTGCAATCAAATCATTCCCTGAGAATGCCAAGTTGCTGATTTTATGCTTCTCACCACGAGCCATCGGTACAAGTCGCAAAATCCATCATGACTCGTGATTTACTGTCATACTTTGAGTCCTGCACTTGTGTATTTTCTGAATCTCTACTACAGGCACTAGCTACGACTCGTACCCAGATAGTACGGTTTGTGTTGTGACCCGTAAGATACCACTTTCTGAACTTTTTAGCTTATTTTCCATAATATAATTCCCGGAACTGATTTTATGCAAATACAACAAAAGAACCTCATATCTGTATAAACACACCCAAGTCCTAGCACCTTTTCTATGTTTTAAGCATCGAAAGTTCCATAAAACCACGATACATCAACACCCTCAACTTAGAAATTTTTCATGTCCTTAGGAAAACAAAATACTACTACACATACATGCTTAACTAGAAAATAAACAAGAAGACTCACAATCAACAATGTTAACAGTTTGCACACATGATCACTGTCAATTACCGACCCCCTTTTTCGAACACTCAAAACTAAGAATGTTCTGTACACATGGAACTACTAATCATAACACAAAGGGATATAGAGATGTCATCAAATTATCAACAGACAACTGAGTGGGTACTAATGTTATTTACACAGAAGCTCATATATGTATAAACACACCCAAGTCCTAGAATTTTTCAATGTTCTAAGCGTCAAAACTGTCATAAAACCACATTACGTCAACACCCTCAACATAGAACTTTTGCATGTCCATATGCAAATAAATACTACTACACATACGACACTTAACTAGAAAATAAACTAGAAGACTAACAGCCAACAAAGTTAACAGTTTGCACACATGATCAATGTCACGCCCCAGAACTAGGGTAGGGTGCAACTGGCACTCGATTCATGGTCGATCGAGGAGCAGGCTATATCGCATCTATAAATGTAACACTAAGGGTGACCAAGCCACCAGTCACAACCAACCAAGATAAATACTGGGCCAATAACTCCTTGACAATTATAAATATGCAACCTGGAAAGCGGACAAGGCTACAATAAATATAAGCAAGGCAATGAAAAACCGATATGACTACACAACCCACACTACTATACAAAGTAGTCCACATCAGCCTCAACAGAGTAAACAAACTGAAATGCACGGGACAGGGCCCCAGCCTAACCATGATGTACACAAAACTTAAAATAGTCCAAACTAGGATATGGCTCCTGGAAGAGAGGAGCATACCACTATTCTGTTGAAGTATGGCTCCTACTACGTCTGATGATCTGAGCCTCGGCCTGTACCTGTAGCACAATTGCAGGAAGGGTCCCAAGATGAAGGGACGTCAGTACGAATAAAATGTACTAGTATGTAAGACTAAACACTGTAAAAATGTAAGATAAAAATGATAACTAGGACAGAAATAAGGAGTAGTAACAACCCAAAATTCTGAAAACAGAAACCCGACAATAACTCATTATTAAGTGTAAATGCAACCATCTAATGCACAACAAAGACTATAACTGACATGCCAGCAGACAGCCGACCATAAAATCTATATACAATCCATCTAGCAAGTTTACCACACTAGGGTAAAAATAAAAATGCCTCCAGCCGATGTACCATACCGGGGTAAACTCCGTCCAGCCGGTGTACCACATCGAGGTAAAATAACAAGACCTCCAGCTAGTGTACCAAACTGGGGTAAAATAAATAAAGCTTAGAAAAAATCACAAATGGAACCGATATGACGTATACTAAACATGTGACCTGCATAGGCCTCCTTCGTAATGCATAAATGGAACTGAGTACATAAAACATGTAATGCTATAAATAAAACTTAAATTCATGTATTAAAAACTTGTATAGATCATAAGGAACTACGGATAACCTAAGAGTTTCAACAAAATTTATAGATCGTCTCCAAGGGACATTAGAGCTCAAAAACTCGCTAGCTTATCGTTCGGCTTAAGGGAAAGGGATTATGAAATCTCCCCTTGGCCTGACATATTTCATAACATACACATAAGATAAAGGACAACCATAACCAGGTAATCCTAATTCAGTAAGCTCGTTTACCCTCAATAGCTTGCGACATCTTTACGTGGCTTAAAATCATTTACACGTCCTCATCTCGGCTCTTTCACCAATTTCAGTTAGCAACAAGACCTTTAAACACATTTAACATCACATATATATACACATGACATACAGTAAGGACAAGCTAACAATGCCCACGCTGAGGGGTCTCCAACTCCATGTACAATTACGACAACAATCAACACAATATCACACTTTAGGTGTCTCACTTCGGCTAGGCATAATATTAACATTTATCCTCAATAAAACATGCAACTTTAAAGCTTAAATGAAGCTTAACATACTGCCTCAAGACTTTTAAATAGGTTGCTGTTTCATTCAATTCACAACACACGAATCGTGCTTAAAAGAATGATAGACGGGCGCCTTACATACATTTCTCCGATGAACTTTTCTCTAGCTGATTTCCTATCTCAATGATCAGCCTTCAACCACCTTAGTCCAGTGGTTTTATAGGCCAACAACAAGCTTAATCTATATCAAAAAAATTCATCCAACATAACTAATCATAGGCAGTCAAAATAGCAACAACAACACACGGCAACATCAACAACATTTAGCCATTTTCTCAACTAATTCTCATTAACTTTTGAGGGAGAAAACAGAGGAAATTTTACCTTAGTTTTTCTGTTACTCTACCCCTCAATATGAAGTATAATTCCAGCAAAAGAAACAGCCAAAAAGCCTAAGGAAACGAGCAAAATACAGCTAACAAACAGTCCATCGGAATCTCACTTAGCTGCCGATTTCCAGATTTTCGCTTTGCAATTTGAGAGTTTTAAAAGGGGAAAAATCCTTACCTTTTCTCCTGATTTCAACACCTACTCAAAGATGGATGTATAGGCAGTACAAATAGACTTTGAAATGCAGAAAAACTTCTTCAAAACCTTGCCCAAATGAGCTCCAAAACAGCCCCTAACATACTTGGCAAGGTAATCTAAACTTATCTTGTGATTTTCTTGAACTTTGCTTGATGTTCCTTATTGATTTTCTTTGTCTTAGCTGCATGAATTGAGAGAGAAATGGAATCCTTATCAATCTGGTCGATTTAGATTTTGCTGGAAATGTTTTCTACAAGTGAAAAATCAGATTTTAAGTAAATAGGGCGGTGGAGGCGCTAGGGCGTCATGCCCGCGTCACCGCTCGCGATGGTCAATAAAATACCCATAAATTCTTACTCCGAACTCCGATTGACAAGCAGTTTTATGTTATTAAAAGTAGACTCAAAGACTTTTAATTTGATAGGTCGTGGGGCTTCTAATTCATTTTATATTGGGAGATGTTGTCTTTTAAAATTGATCCTTATGAACTTCACATACTCTATGTTTTTTTTAATCGTACACATTTCCCTTGTCACCTACGACCAATATACAACCCATACTTTCTATAACCTCGCATAAAACATCAAATAATCACCAAAATAATTTCGGGGTGTTATATTCTACCCCCCTTAGGAACATTCGTCCACAAATGGAAATTAATTTCACTTAATATGCATCAAAATAGATACTGAGTAACTTAAGTATCAATCACATACCTTAACATCACGTCGACATCGTAAATAGGTGAGGATATTTATTATTCATTTCCTACTTAGCCTCCAAGGTCACTTCCTCGATGTTATTACTTTGCCATAATACTTTAACTGAGCCGACCTCTTTGGTTCGAAGTTTTCTGACTTGTCGGTCAAGAATAGCAACTGGAACCTCGGTGTAGGTTATCTCCTCAGAAATTCGGACATCATCGATAGGCATAACACGAGTTGGGTCTCTTATACACTTCCACACATCGATACATGAAATACTAGGAGGACTGCCACTAACTCTGGTGGAAACTCCAACTCATAGTCCACTTTTACTATTCTGCGGATAACTCTGTAGGGCCCAACATATCTAGGACTAAGATTTCCTTTTTGGAAAAATCGCATAACGCCTTTCATAGGTGACACTTTCAGGAAGACCTAATCATTAACAAAAAACTCCAGCGCTCGACAGTGTACATCTGCATAAGACTTCTTCCCGCTCTGGGCTGTCTGAAGTCGATTTCTGATAAGTTTCACTTTGTAGATAGCTTGTTGCACTAATTCGGGCCCCAATAACTCTTCCCCACTGAAATCAAACCAGCCCACTGGTGACCTGCATTTTCGCCCATATAAAGCTTCATATGGAGCCATCTGAATACTTACCTGGTAGCTGTTATTATAGTCGAACTCAATCAAGGAAACATGATCATCCCAGCTTCCGTAAAAATCTAAAACACAGGCACGCAACATGTTTTCAAGCGTTTGAATTGTGCGTTCATCCTGTTCATCTGTCTGAGGATGAAATGCGGTACGGAGGCTTACCTGAGTGCGCAGGCCTTTCTGGAAAGACTTCCAGAAGTTTGCTGTGAACTGAGCACCTCTGTCAGAAATAATGGACAAGGGGACGCCATGTAGGCGAACTATCTCTCGT
>JACEIK010015592.1:5635-18393 GCA_018107945.1 Datura stramonium | reverse complement strand
ATAATATTTTTATTAGAAAAATAATGTGTTTAAAAAATACATATTTATTAGGAAAAATACATTATTGATTTAAAAAGTAACAATAAGAGCATTTTAGGACCAAACTATTAACAACAGAGATATTTTTGGATCAAAACATTAATGGCAGGGGCATTTTTGAACCAAACTATTAACGGAAGATATTTTTATTCAATTTTACATAGTTCAAGTGCATTTTTGACCCTTTTACCTAAATTCTTTATTAGATTGATTAAAAATATCTGTATATAATAAGTTGGACTCAATTTTTTCCTTCCAACTCTTAATATATATAGAGAAAAATATGATAGGAAGCATCTTAGCTAAAATGATATTAATAATTTGTCTTTGTCCCCTTTCGTTGTTGGCTCCATACACATCGCTAAAACGAATCGTGAACTAAACGACCATTATAAAAAAAAATTTAAATCAATCTTGAAAAATAACTATCACTCGAAAAATTGACCCCTCTCTCTTAAAATTAATGCTAAATGATAAATTTTAAAGCAATCTTTATTCTAGATTCTTGTTTTAATTTTCAAGCAATGTAAAAAGACTATAGAGCATCATGGAATATGCCATCAAACCTAACTACTTCAATTATCTTTACACAAGTATTAAAGAAAAAATAAGCTATCAATTTGAGTTACGGCGGAATAGTTAAATTTTCTTACTATTAATTAGAGGTTTCATGTTTGAGCCATGAGTATAAAAATAAATCCTATTGAAAATATTATCACTAAAATAAATCTTGTGATGCCTCATTTGAATTAATCAAATTTCAATGTAAATATTGAACACCGAAAAATAAATAAAAAAAAAGTGAAAGTCAAAAGTGTCATTAATAAAAAAAGAGGGAAATGAAATTGCTAGGTAGATAGGCAATAAAGGACCTTAAATAAAGAGAAGTTTGCAATTATTGAAAAGTCCACAAACCCTAACCAACCAAAACACCAATTTCTATCACATATATCAAAAGGAAACCACCAAGAAAATTCATCACCAAAGTCTTTCTTTACCCCCTTTTCTTCTCTGTTTATCACTCTCTCTCTCTCTCTCTTTTGGTCCCTCTTCCTCCTCCAATACTCTTTGCAGTCTAGAACAGAGAAAGGTTCTCATTTCTCTCTTCTTTTCTTTTTCAATCTTAGATTGATTTTTTTCCTACAGGTATCTATGTGTGTGCAATTTAATTGTTCCTTTTTATTGGGTATGTTTTGATTTTTTTTTTTGGTCAAGGTGAAGTTTTGTTTCTTGATTGATGAAACTTTTTGGGGGTTTTACCTGAAATAAGGATCTGATGAGTGATGAATATGCTTTTGTGGTTATCTATGGAGGTTTTTCGAGATGGGGTTTGGTGGAAATCGATTAGATTTTAGACTATTTGAGTGTTGTGAATCGTATATGGCGGTGGTCTTTGTTGATCGATTGATTCCTTTCTGATCTGCTTAATTTTGGTATAACTGGAGAATCGCCTAAATTTTATCCACTGGCGCCGAAGGAAAGAGAGAGAGAGAGGCAGGGTATTTCTGGGTTTTCCCCCCTTTTGTGTTTGGTGGGGGGGCGTTGAGCAGAACGATTAACCAAGTATAGATCCTGTGGATCGTCTTCATTGCTTCATATATCTGCAATGAATCAACTATGCTTCAATCCGAAGCTAGTTGGGGTTTTAGAAAATTCGTGAATTTTGCGGGTAATGGTAGGAATTTTCGTGAATTTTGCGGAGATCTGATGATTTATATCAAGGGTTTTGATGGTAAAAACCTGCTAGTTGTTAAACAGGAAATTAGTTTGTTAGATTCTTTTTCTCTGGTCATTTATGTCTTTCTTCGTTATGTTTATGAGGTTCAGATGCTTAAGTTTTCATTCATTATCTGGATCTGCACTTGATATGTCCTAAACTAGCTGTCTTTGTTTTTTGTTGTGATCATTAATGTCTGTTTCTCTTCTTTTATGTTGTAATATTTTGGCATATCTGGTTGCAGGTTGATATTAGAGGACTGATTTAGTGTTTCAGATGTGTTCAACAACTTGATAGTACTAGAGTGATATTTTGTGGAGATAAAAAGCTGTCTTTAGCTGATTTTGGAACCATGCCGGTTTCCGGGAACGAAGAGGTCGCAATCTGATTTCTGATTTGCTGCTGAATTGGTCTAACTGTGTTATACTTGCTTTGTTTTAATATCACTCTATTTCATCATGTATTTGCAGCCTGGGGTTCTTGCTCGGCAGTCTAGTAACTCTTCGTCAGGTATCCCTATTAAGAAGAGGTGGTACTCTATGTTCCAGCCTCCTTCACCTATCAGTGCCGAGCCATCTTTTTCCAATGAAAATGAATCCAAGACCAAATATTCTGGCATGGGCCAGGGATCAACCTTTAATAGTACAGGTAAATCTGACATTTCCAAAAACTCTCCTCTAGAGGTAAAAGAAGAAAGACCTTCTGGTGAAAAAGTTGACTCTCAGCCTAGTATGCTACCATTTTTATCCATATCTCCGGAAACAAATCCTAATACTAGCTCCGGGCCTTCAAGAAATGTTGACAATCTTGTGAAACCAGCATTGACTGAAAAATTAGCTAGCCAGGAAGCTGTAGGTATGACAACAGTGACTGCTGTCAAGAAGGAAGTTACTGCCAAACAAGGGGAAAGCTACAGTAAACTTGAACTTCCTGCCGATTCAGGGCATGTTGAACTGTCATTAGGCCCAAAGAAACCTCATGTTTCTTCTTTTGTTGATCCGAGTGCTGAGGGGAGTTGCCTGATGCGTGGAACTGTAAATTCTTCGATGCTTTCTCTGTCTTTGAACAAAGGGAAGGACATTTCCCAGGAGGGAAGTTGCAAGAATGGATTGAATATCGATGCTGCTGATGATACTGCATGCACTAATAGATCTAACTGGGATCTGAATACTCCCATGGATTCTTGGGAGGGTTCTGGCGATGATGTTCCTGTTGTAGATGCAAGTCAAATTGATATGTTGGGCAAGACATCTGGTTCACTAGACATAAAGCCGCCTATAAGTTCTGCTTCTGTTATTGGTTCAAATGGTGATAAAGGGAAGCAAGTTGTTGGAGCTAGTGAGCAGGAATTTAATTTTCCCATCTCAATATATCCTAGCCTACCATACAAGCCCGCGGATGTGCTTCGTCTTAGTCTTGGTAGTACTTTACGAGGGTTTGACTCCTCTGTACTGCAGTCAGTGGCTAAAGTAGACTCCAGCAGGGTTAGTCCAAACTCGAGTTTACTGAAAAATCTGACATTGAGTAGAAACATGAATTCCCCCAGTGGTAAAACTGTTAAGTCAGAACCTGTTGAAGAAACCTTGGTGCAAGCTAAAGCTGGAACTGCGGTTCGTCCAGCTGGAACATTGGAGGCTAATGTAGGAAAACCTGAAGTTCTGAGGCAGAATTTGCAGTCTATTGAGTTTTCAACTAAGGGCCCTCAGGAATTACTTGAGCAAAAACTTATGAAATGCGAACCACTCCAGGAAGTTGGTCAGGAAATATCCTTGACATCAGATGTGATTGCGCTACAATCAGTTGGAAGGGTGTTACAGCTTCAGGAGAGTTCTTCTTGTTCTTCTTCTTCTTCTACACTGCCAATGCCTTTGACCCCCCAACATGGATGCCCTTCTAGATTGTCTACCTGTTCAGATTTGTCTGTGAGTGGTGGGGACTTGTCTACTCCATCTGAGTACTCTGTTCATACTAATGAAGCTAATAGGACTAAAAATGCTCTAGATCTGGCAAATGCTGATATTGCTGCTAAAAATGCAAATTTTGATGTCAAAGAATCAAATGTATCCAGTGATAAAGTGGAGGTATCTGTTTCGGAGGGCATGAATATTGAAGATCACATGGTATACAAAAAGACACAAGACCCACATAATATGGTTGCAAGTGGTGAGGGATCAGCAAATGATGAGGAAAAGATAAGTATATCAGCTGGTACAGAAGAAGAATGTTATGGTTCTGATTATGAATCTGATGGTCATCATGCTTTCGCGGGACATGTTGACACTGAGAGTGTGGGGTGTGGCAGAGAGGATGAGGAATATGAAGACGGTGAGGTCCGAGAACCAATGATGCCGTCAATTGAAGAAGACCCAATTGCTGAGGGGATGGAATCAGAGAAAAACAATGAATCTTCTAGCAAAAATGCTCATTCTTCTGGCTTTTCTGGGGTTGGTGAATCTTTCCGCTTCAATAATGATGAAAAAGATTACAGTATTCCAGTTCATACCGAGTCTAATGATGACTTTGTGAAAGGCTGTGATGAGAAAGCTGTCAAAATTGATCCTAAAGATGGTAAGTTGCAGAGTCCATTATGTGATAAAGAGGAAATAACTGGTGATGATCAGCCGAGGCCTACAGACGCTATTCATCAAGGACCAGTTGATCAATCAGGAATAGCAGATGTGCAGGAGGGATGTGTAAAGGATGTTTTATGTGACGGAGCACCTGCTGGAAGCAGTGGGGCTGGCAGAATTGCTGGCGAGACTAATAATGAGTATATTGGAAGATCTGATATGTCAGCAACAGCCGTTTCATCTTTGCAAAATGCTGAAACACCTGTTAATGCTACCTCTAGTAAAGATTTGTCAAATTTTGGAAGCAAGAGCCGGATCATCAGTTTACCTCGTGCATCCAATGTGACATCTCCTAGTAATTTCAGACCTATTACAGGTAGATCACTGTCTTCAAGAAGTGGAAGAGAAAGGTATTCAGATATAGAGGAGGAGAAATTCCATCTACGAAGGAATAGGTGATTTTTCTTTTTATTGATGTTTGATTCGTAATTTTTTTAAAATTTGAATTCTGCTCAACTATGACTTATCCTTGCTGCTTTTTTTCAGAGATGAAACTTATGCTGATGGTCCTAAATTTGTGCGAGATAGAATTCAGGACCGGTCATTTGGCAGCTCAAGGGGGAACTTCATGCGGGGAAGAGGGAGGGGCTCAGCCCGGTTTGACAGTTTACGTAGAGATTGGGATTCTGGGCGTGATTTTGAAAGCTATGGAGGTGTAGCAGATTATCGCTTTAGACCTAAACGTAGAGCTGCTGTGGGGGAATCTGAAATTGAACGTAATGATGGACCAGATGGCCATTTCATTCGGGGTAATACAAAGTTTACCACAATGCAGAGAAGAGGTTTCACTCGAATGCGGTCTAAATCTCCTGTTAGATCCCGTACACGTTCCCCTGGCCCTTGGTTATCTCCTCGGAGGAGATTGAATGAAGGATACAATGGTCTTCCAGATTCATCTCATCACAGGTCTGCTGCTATGTACCGGGAAGATAGGATGAGGTCTTCTCCACGAACTTCTTTTACTGAAGAGATAGCTCCGAGAAGACGTGATTCTCCCTCGTATACTGCCCGGCGTCTGAATGATATGAGGGATGTGGATGCTGTACAGGAGCATGGTCATCCAAGGTCTCTTTCTAGCCGAAGAAGTCCACCCGATCGGGTATTTACTAGAAGCAATAGGAGACTTGAGATTTTAGATCGTCGGGAGAGGGCTGATGGTGATGATTACTTTGATGGGCCTATACACACTGCTAGATTTCCTGAGCTTCGCGGTGGTGGAAGTACCGACGAGAGAAGGAAGTATGGCGAGAGGCGGGGAGGTCCTGTTCGTTCTTTTCGTCCTTCTTATAACAGTGAAAATGACAATTTCCGTTTCCACCCAAATGCTGGTCCTAGGCCTTTTAGGTTCTATCAAGAAGCTGATGCAGAATTTGTTGAAAGAAGTAATACTAGAGAAAGAGAATTTGATGATAATAATATCAAGGATCGACCGTTACCTAGACGAATGAGAAATGTAGAAGAGCAAGAAGGTGGTAATTTTAGACAGAGTGGGCAGCTTTGGCATGAAGAGGAATTTGATATCTCCAGATTGAAGAGAAGAAGATTTTGACTTGATAAACCTGAAATATCAGCAGCTGCGCCATGGGAAACGCTGTATCCGCAACTTTTTGATCCTGAAAGCGAATTGTTGTTCCTTGCTGAGAGGTACAGGTAGTATGCTGCGTGTAACTGAGGAATAGAGATAGTCTTTTGAATGCATCTAGATGAATGATAAATGCTGAAGAGGAAGAAGGCGACTCTAGACACAATAGGGTTCTGGCTTGAAGAGGGTTGATGTCTCCTCATTGAAAAGAAGCAGTCTATGACTTGATATCCCATTAAACCTCGAATTTTTGGGGAGAAGTATGCACTGATGCATGTCTTTGCTTCAGAAAAAAAAAAGAAGTCTTGTTGCTGGTAGGCGGTCCAAGGAACGTGCTTTTACCATTGCTTTCTTTTGGAGGAATACTACTAGTTTAAGATGCTCCACTATGCTGGCTTGAATGCTGTTTTTACTAGTTTTAAGTTGCTAATATGCATGCTGGCTTTGTGTAAAGCTTCCTGGATTCAGTGACTGGGTTCAGTGGTTTTAACCAGCTGGTGATGGCCAGTTTAGACTAACAGGTTCGTGATGGGAAATTGCCGGAGGTGAATTATGCAGGTTAAGCATCATTGAGATGGATGTACATACTGCCTCATTTGCATCTCTTGAGACGCTGTCCCCCTCGTCTCTAGTGTTTTTTTGGTTTAACTATTCGGAAATTTGAAGCCATCAGTTGAGCTAAACCGTTCAACCAGGTCTGTGCTGTCGTAGGCTCATGAAAGGGGTACAAAAAGGTAGTATCCATTGAGATGGTTGTATACCTCATTTGCATCCTCTTTGAGACGTCGTCCTCATCCTCTCTAAATGTTTTTTGGTTTTAACTATTCGGTAGTTGAAGCCACATCCAAGTTCGTGTAGGCTTTCGCGAAAGGGTTTTAGTGTTGTGTATAAAGAAGTTTTCCAATCTCAGTCGAATCCCGGACCTCTATTATTTATCCCTTCTCACAGAAGGGGCAAAGTGCATTGCATCAAAAAGTTGTCAAATATCGGGGTTCGATTTCCCCGCCTCTTATTATGCATAAGAAAGGGTTTTCCATTCTCGGAGTCGAATTCCTGACCTCTGTTTGTTTACCCCTTCTAACTGAACGGTTTAAGTGCTATTCATAAAAAAGTTTTTTTTATACTCGGGGTTCGAATCCGCGACAAGGGGTAAAGTATTGTGCATCAAAAAGTTGTCCAGTCTCAGGGTTTCTATTCTCAACCTCTCTTGTTCTATGCATCGAGAGGTTGTTCATTCTCAAGGCTCGAAGTTCTCACTCAAGGGGTAGAGCGCTATGCATTTTTATCCCTTCTCACTGAAGGGGTGCTATGCATCGAAAGGTTGTTCATTCTCAAGGCTCGAATTTCTCACTCAAGGGGTAGAGCGTTGTGCATAAAAAGAAGTTGTCCATTCTCGTGGTTCAGATCCGCGACAACAGTTTTAAGTTTACGTGTGCTATGCATCAAAAAGTTGTTCATTCTCAGGGTTCAAATTCCCGACCTCTATTATTTATCCATTCTCACTTGAGGGGTAGAGCGCTATGCATCAAAAGTACATACATTTTTAGAATTTGAATTCGAGATCTCTATTAACTGACATAGTCGTCTTTAATAATTGATTGATCCAGTTTCAAATAACTAATGAGAGCTCAAAACCATATAGCCAAAATGTTGAAGCAACCCCTTTGCCTTTACCTTTGAAAACATTTAAGAGTTTAATTATTGAAAGGTACATTTAATTAATAGTTCAGGTTCGAATTTTATAGAATCGGTATGATATAATATAGATGGGATTGTCTATAACAATAATAGGTACTTGCATTAATTGGATGATAGAAAAACTCCAAAGCCAATCATAGATATAGATATAGATATTATGGGTGTGAATATATTTTAGAATGTATTTGGTGTTTGAGCAAAAAATATTATTTTAAAAATATTAGTATATAGTTTAAATAAATATTATAGGATGTGGGGGTGAAGGATGGTGGGATAGAGACTAAGGGGGTGGATTGAAGATAAGACGTGTTGAAGGATAGAAACGATATATATACTCCATGTGGAATGTCACTTAAGAAACTGGTCTCTCATTTTTTTATTGCAAAAGTCATTTTTTTTTTTAAAAAAAAAATATTTTAATTAATTTTTTCATACCGAACACACGCAATGCTTTAAAGTACATCGAGCTTCAAAACAATATGTTCAGCTAAAATGGGAAAAAAATCTCAAAGAGATGTAACAATGGCAGCTCATTTCACCTAAAGAAAGAACTTATCAATTACATAACAAATCAATTGAACCATATTATATAATGGATGTCTCAAACTTTCAGTACTTTTTCAATACAATAGCACTCAAGAATGTGATCTAATCGCGAAAATGATACTTTTATTTGAGAATAGAGTTTAAATTTTAATTTAAAATAAAAATATTAGATATTTTTTTCTCATTTCCCTAAACTTTAGTTAGAATTATCCTAACACTTTCGCCGATAAGAGGTGATAGAAACTCAGTAAAATTTTAGAAGCGTGTACGATGGCTCAGGCAAATACATTATCAAAAAAAACTTACTTCCTAAACTGGCATGAGGTTAAAAATATAAAAAGAACACCTCGATGCAAGAATCATACACAAAATTCGAGAAAAGATCGTATCCCATGAATGTGATGTACGTATAAGTGGAGTCTGAATTTTAATTTTATGAGTTCTGAATGATAAGATTTTTTATTTATTTTAATTCTAAATATATTATTTACACGTATCAGATAAATTTTTTAATAAAAATATAGAATTTGAGCAAAAGCTATAAAATTTCACGGTCAAGAATGTATCAAATTTCCCGGCTCAAATACATAATGTATAAATTATAAAGAGATAATTTTACTGTTATTCCAATTGTGGGAAGTGTATCATACAAATTCACAAAAAGGGAAAAAAAAGTTAAATTATCTGTTCAGCAAATAGGGGAAAAAAACTCAGAGAGCTCAACAATGGCAGCTCAACTATTTAGGCCAAACGCTAACCTTTTCTTTCTCATACTTCAAATACACCGCCGCCACAGCGGCGACAAAATAAACCTGAATGAACACAATCGCCGGCGTGTGGTAATTTATTACACTCTTACCTGTTGCGAGTTCCACTAACAGCAATGCGGATAATCCGAGCATGGCGATCCGGCCATTGACCCGCTCAGAATACGGGCTGAACCCGAATTCGACGTTTAGACCTTCGGATACGGGCTCCTTTAGAGGAATTGGTGGGAGGAACACGCTCGACCCGGATCCGGATCCTGATGAACCTTTATTCCCCTTTCGCGTACTTCGGGTCTGCGCTTTCTTTCCCGTTCCACTCCGGTACCGGCGACGGACTTGGGAGAGCCGATTCTCGAAGCTGTCGGGGTCGGAGGATGCATCGGCGGCGGTTTCTTCTTCAGTGTCAGAAGGTGAGGATTCCTCCGTGGTGGCGCGTATGGTGAAGGAGGAGTAGAACGGCGCGTGGAATTTGAGGGGAGATTTTGAGAAGAATGGGTTTGATTTTGTGAGTCGCAGAGTGGAAGATGTTAAGGTCGCCATTTTTTGGAAACTTTCAGTGCCTCTGGTTATGGTTAGTTAGATAAGAAGCTCCCTTTATTTTCTATTTTTTTAAAAAAAAAATTAAAAAGGAAAAATTGTATTTACTATTATTTTTTTCTGAAATTTGTGGTTCTTTTTATTTTGTGCTAGAATTAATTTTAATAAAATTAATATTGTCAATAAATGAGATGAGTAGAACCAAAAAAAAAAAAAAAAAAAAAACATGGAGGGGAAATAGGTGTCWCATCATCAACCACAAAAGTCCCATTCCCTATTCAAGGATCAATGATGCTTCATTTGTATTTTAGTTTTATAGCATTAAACATTGGTGGTTTTAAACTTTTAATTTTGCTTATTTTATGAATAGAATTTTAAATTTAATAAGTTTTTATTTTGGATTTCGAAGGTTTATTCGTGAGAAAATGGGGGGTCAAAAGGTTAATACCAATCATCTCTAAGGTTATTAGGTGTGATTCTTTTATTTCGATAATTGAGGTTCTATCAAAAATAATATTTTTATTTCAGATAGAGATAAAATTTGTATATATTTTATCCTTTTCAGATTTCACTTATGAAATTTTACTACTTATGTTATTTTTGTTATTATTGATGTTGTATAATTTAAACATTTGAAGAGTTCTTTTCTCGTTGTAATGTAATCTTTTTTTAATAATTAAGCAGGCGTTTGGTAATATTTGATTGAAATTTCTAAAAGATCAATTCAAATCGAATAATTTTTTTTTCAAAAACTTAAATAGGCGTTGGTGGTGGTAATTGTGCGTGTCAATTGAGGATGGTGATGACCGATGATGATGATTGTGGATAGTATCTAGTGGTATAATAGTCGGGATAGTGGTTAACAGAGTTTTTTTATGATAATCAAGCAACTTCAGTACATCATAACAAGAGACTTCATCACAATTCCACAAGAACTAGGCTATTCTAACATCATAAAGGATGGAAGTTCAAAGTGCCTAACTTCTTTAACAAAGTGTTCTTCATGCTACTCCTATAGTGAACTTCTTTGGACAATCTTCCTCACCATCATAGCAGTTTCTAGTGATTTCTGTTGGAACAACCTTCTATTCCTTTCTTGCTATATGTGGTACACACTACTTGCCAAAGCCATCTTTGCAATCTGGGCAGAAGTAGCCTTGCTTGACACAACAGTTTCAACCTGTTTCACTTCCTCTTGCCAGCTACCTATCTGCTTATGTAGCCTAGCCACAACAATATCTTTCTTCCAAATCACACTTGATAAGCTACACTAAAAAAAAATAGATGGCCATGGCTTTCAACACTTGTTTTAGACATCTTGCAATCTAGACATGTGGTTAAACCCCACTGCAGTAATTTGTCCTTTGTAAGCAACCTCTCCATAATTGCTAATCTCAAAATAAAGATTCATTTGGCAGCCCCATAGTTGTTACTTAGACTTCATTTTATTTGTATTTAATGGAGGTTTGAATCTGAATGCTTAAGGTGTTAGGTCATTAAATGCATTCATTTTTATTAAGATTTAAACACTTAATTGATTTGAATAGATTTTAAATAAATTTTTAATATTATTAAGAGGTATTCTTGAGTGGTCAATATTCACTATCACTCTGTTCACAATTTCCAGCCATCATAACTAACTGCCTCTGCCATCACAATTACTACCACCATTGTCAACCACTTTACCGTCGTTAACCATCCATTACCACCACCAACCACCTCTACCATCACAACTATCATTGTTGTCAACTATAATTTTTAGCCGCTGCCACGTCTACCACCTTCATTATTAGAATTAAATTCATTGTCACCATCGTCGCCGCCACCTCTACCACCAGTATCAACCACTACCATCATTGCCGCCAATCCCTACTACCAACCACCTCCACCATCACAACTGGCACCACCGTGAACTACCACCAACACATTGTCAACCACCATATTCTTCAACTATCACCATCATCATTACTACCGTTACCAACACCACTACCATCACTATCAGTCACTACCGCCACTGCGTTCAATCCCTACTACAATCAACCACCAATATATCGTCAACTACCACATATTCTTAGCCGTCACTATCACCGCTGCTAACTGCTAACATCAACCAACTTCATCATCACAATCAGCACCACCATCACTATCAATCAACATCATTACGACAATCACTACAACACCAATTATTTTCACCAACACAACTATCACCACAACAAACCATCTTCATTATCACTACCAAACATAAATATTTCATTTATTTTTATCAAATAAATTTTATTGAATTTATATTTTTTTCTAATATTTAATTAATTTTTATTTTAATTATATATTCAATATGTTTACATATAAACAAATTATGCATATTTAGATGTTGAAATCTGAAGACAACATTTTAATTATTCAGATGTACATTTATATTTAGACGTCTTAATCCTAATGAAAACAAATAAGACCTTAGACTACTCTGAATATCCCTTCTCGGGAAAGTAAATGCTTATTTGTACCATGTATTTATCTTCATAAAAATTAATAAAATAAAATGAAAATGCATATTATTTGACCATATGATTAAACAAGTATTAATGAGTGTACATGGAAGATATATATCTTCGTTACTACTAGCAATGACTTCCTCTTTCATTACTTCATTCTTTCCATATCCCTCTTCTTTGTTCTCAGTTACTCATCAAAGTGGTTCAGATCACTGCTTACTTACTTGACTTGCCCCCTTTTTTTTAAGCAAAGAGGAAGTCGTGCGAATCCGTAAATCTGAGGAGCATGCCGCAACAAAAGGATGGTCCCCTATGCATTTCATTTTTTCAATAGGCCAGGAAACCATTTCCGCTAAAGAGTTCTCTATTGCAATGTTTTTTGGCGGGTCGCTTTCTTCTTCCCTCCAGATATTATGAGGTGGGCGGGAAGTATTTATTATTATTCTCACGTGTGGGATTTAAAGTGAATAGAGTGTATGAGACCTTTCTTATCTTATTGCGACTGTTTTACCCTCACACTTGGTGAAATTATGTAAACACCTGGTATAAATATATATGTATATATATAGCGCGTTAAATTAATTATCGACATATCTTAATTAATGGAAACAAATTAAAGTTGACATACGCCAAATTCTTACTCTATTAGTATAAATATTGAGATTTTATTCCAAATTAAAATTGATATATATCAATTTATTAATCTATTAGTATAAACATGGAGATATTATCACAAATTAAAATTGATAT
>JACEIK010015591.1:1091-18404 GCA_018107945.1 Datura stramonium | reverse complement strand
AAAGAATATGAATAAATTTCCATGTAACAATACAATCCAGGACTGTGTCTATTCTTTGCATGAAGGATTATTTTGGACGTTATTAGTGGTTAGAATATCATGAACCATGACCCTCATGCAACATCTGCTCTCTCAAATCATCGACATCTGGAACATACAAATCACCCTGATATTGAAGTACACCATCTCCCCCTTAGGAGAAGAACTCTACCTTTTGATTCTGAACGGCCTCCTTCAACTTTACCAAAATAGGATCCTCATCTTTCCTAGCCTTGACCTCAGTCACCAACGAAGATTCTGAACCATTTTGAATAATGACACCACCACCCGTCGAATCAACAAGGCAAACCCCTAATCAAGTAAGCCGATGCACATCCTTCACCAACTCTTTCCTTTTCTTCTACATGAGAAACACTCTCCATGGACAACCTACTAAGGGAATCCTCCACTACATTAGCTTTGCCTAGATGATAAAGAACACTTATGTCATAGTCCTTGAGCAGCTCTAACCATCTCCTTTATCGCAAATTCAAATGCTTCTGGGTGAACACATACTGTAGGCTCTTGTGGTCCATAAACACATCCACATGGAACCCATAAAAATAGTGTCTCCAAATCATCAATGTGAACACCACTCTAGGTTATACGTCGGGTAATTCTTCTCATGGGTCTTAAGTTGTCTAGAGGCATATGCAGTGACCTTACCATGTCGCATCAACACACACCGAAGACTAACACTAGAGGCATCACGATACACAATGAATCCACCTTTACCCTCATGTCGGGTCAATACTAGAGCTAAAGTGAGTCGAGTTTTTAACTCTTGAAAACTCTTCTCGCAGGCATCCGACCACTAAAATTTAAATTTCTTCTGGGTCAAGTTAGTCGACGCTGGTGCACTGGATGAGAATCCTTTTCAAACCTCCTGTAATATCCAGCTAAACCCAAGAAACTCCTAATATCCAAATGACTAACTAGTCTAGGCCAATTGTTCATCGCTTCTATCTTTTGAGAGTCCACCTACACACTCTCATTTGACACCACATAGACAAAAAATGCTACTGAGTCCAACTAAAAGTCACACTTACTGAATTTAACAAACAACTATCAATCCTTGAGAGTTTGTAGCACAACCCTTAAATGAGCAGCATGTTCGTCCTCCCTCCGAGAGTATATAAGGATGTCATTTATGAAGACAATCACGAATATATCAAAGTATGGCTTAAAAACCCTGTTCATCAAATCCATAAAAGCTACCGGAGCATTCATTAGTCCAAAAGACATAACTTGTCACGACCCGAACATAGGCCTGGATCGAGACACGAGAAAAAGAACCCCGAGAGGCTCCAAGTCGACCCATGGAATAATATAACATCTAACGCATTTAAATAAAATGGAAGATCAACATGAGTAACATAGAAAAATTTTAAACATAACAAAACATCTTAATACATACTTGAGTCTAAAGAGGAATATTAACTATGTCCGAAAAGCCTCTAATACTGACAAGTTGATGGGAAAAGACCCTAACTAACTCACTATAGTCTGAAAACTAAAAATACAAAATACAATTGATAAGAAGGGCCCTCGAAAGATGAGGACTCACCAACTGAGACTGAGAAGTACTAACTCTAAAAGTCTGACTAGCTATGGGACTAAGTCTTGATATCGGAGCCTGTATCATGAAACGAAACAGAATATAGTATGCGGTCAATATGTGGAATGTACCAAGTATGCAAGGTAAGTAAAACTGCAAAGTAAGTAAAATCATAAATCATGCATATAATAAAACATAATCAAGATAAGATTCTGAGAGTAGGGCTTGCATGCTATTTTCTGAAATCATGATCTGACCATAACTGAACATCATAACTAAATCGAATGATCCAAAACTGACAATTGATAATCATAAGTAAAACTGAACATTGGGTAAAACCTATTGAAAACATAATATCATGACTAATGTACATGTATAACTGAAATCATGACGAACAATGGGAGATTCATCATATAATCGAAATTACCACGATAGAGCTTACGTGGTTTCGACTATCACACTCAAGTGAGCAGAGCTTTAGGGCTAAGGATGCTACCATGATAGAGATATCAAGCTGAAGGCCCCTTGGGGGCAGGGGAAGCTCATAAGGGAGGTCCCAAATAATCTGAAATTACCTACATTGGCACGTAGTTCTGAGGCATAGGGTTGACTAACCCTTAGCCTACTCGGTGCTAGACACTACACACAAAAACAAGCATATGCTCTCCATCATTCTTCAACGAAGCTGACCATCGTCTAGTGACGAAGCTGAATAATAACATACATGCATAATCTGAAATCATAACAAGAGGAGCCTTGACTTAAATCATACCACAAGCTGAACATAATTGGGAATCTTGACTCCAAAATTATGTGGTAAGCTAATTCATGAAATCATAAAACATACTTGATCATATGGGCTTTCCTAATACTTAAGCATACTTGAAACCAACTTGATTCACTTTGAAAACATGAACATAATCATGGGTATCTCGAAATCATACTTTCTTCATAAACATCTCATCATTCTTCTACACATTCTTCATGGATCTCAGCTTTCATGATTTTTCATGGATGGGCATCATAGTTTAGAAAACTTGAAAATATAATTTACAATTTAAAAAATTCTAAATTCTACCTGTTTATCATAATTCAACATTTAAAACATGTTTAGATCATACCCATTATTGATACTTAGGAAATTCACACATTGGGTAAAACCCCCATATAATCATCAATTAGAAAATCATGAATTGAGAGGGAATTGGGCATGGGTGTGGACTATTGCACCCATTCATAGCCTTACTTACCTAAAGGGATATGATTTTACCACTTCCTTGATTTCACAAAGAGAATTGAGGAAGAACTTTGAAGAACTAGCCTTGATCTCCTCTCAAACCTCTAAGCTTGCATGCATGAATTAGAATAGTCTTAGAATGACTTAATCCTTCATTAAACACTCTACTCTGAGCTTAAAACGACGTATTTTAGGCCTTAGGAACTTAGAAATTTAAAAAAACCCTTAATAAATTCGCATGGAAAAACATACTCCCAATCCCAACGAGGGACTGGATGGATTGTTGCAAGTAATCACGAATCGTGGTCACCTCCCATCACCTTCACTGCCAACTTTCTTTTGGGGGTCAGCACAAGGGACACAACGACTCATGGTGTACCCAACGAATCACGGTGATCACCCGTTAGGGACACTACAAAAAACATTCAACCTTTAACCAACTGCTGACCATGACCCACTTGACGAATCGTGGCATTGATCGCGACTCGTGGCATTGATCGCGACTCGTGGTGACTAGTTGTGAGGTACACTATCCAAATTTTCTTCATCCTTCAACCTCCTTTAACCACGGGTGACCTAATGGATTGTGGAGCGGACCACGACTTGTGGTCACACCCGTGGTCACCCCAAGCCTAAAATTTCCCATCAAGTCTCAACCTTTCCCCATGAGTCTCTGGTGTTCATGATGGGTCAAGGATGACTCGTCCTGTGACCTGGTGTAGAAAATCCTATTTTCTCTATTTCAACTCCTGAGTCTGATCTTATGTTTTTTGGGGTATTACATAACTACAAACTTATAGTGACTATTTTGATTCCGAAAAGCTATCTTCAGAATGTCACTCTCCCCAACTCTGAGCTTATTATAACCGAATCTGAGGTTTATCTTTGAGAAGCACTTAACACCCTAGAGTTGGTCAAACAAGTCATCAATTCTCGGGACGGATACTTGTTCTTGATTATAACCTTGTTCAACTACTGGTAGTCAATGGACATACAAAGAGATCCATCCTTCTTTTGAACAAAGAGAATTGGTGTACCCCACGGGGACTTGCTAGGCATGATGAAGCCCTTATCTTTAAGATCCTTCAACTGTTCTTCCAACTCCTTTATCTTGACTGGATCCATTCTTTATTGAGAAATAGATATAGTTGTGTACCAGGAAAAAGGTCAATACCAAAATCAATCTCCCGCTCTGGAGGGACTACTGGTAGATCATCTAGGAAAACCTCTGTATACTCACACAAAATAGGGACGAATTGAAGAGTTTGGGTCTCAAACGTAGCATCCTTAACCCGATCTAGATGGCACACGCAATGCTAGGAAATCAATTTTTTGGCCTTAAGGTAAAAAATGAAGCGACCTATAGGCATAGTTGAACTACCCTTCTATTTTAGGATTGGCTCACCAAAAACTCAGAACTCTACTGTATGGGTTCTACAATTCAGTGAGCCATAAGATGCATGCAACTAATCCACACCAAAGATAATATCAAAGTCAGTCATGTCTAACTCTACTAGATTTGATGTGATGACTTTATAAAGGACTACGATAGGGCAATTTCTATAGACCTGTCGAATTATAACTAAGTCGCCGACTGGAGTAAAGAATGAGAAGGGTTCTGATAGGATTTATGGACTTACTCCGAAACTATTAGCAACATAGTGTGACATAAAAGATAGATTAGCCCCTGGATCTAAAAATCCATAAACATCATGATGGAATACTTATAATAAACTAGTGTCCATATCCAGAGAGACCTCCTACTCTTGACGTGATGAGAGGGCATAAAACATATTCTAACGCTGACCACCACCTACACTAGTTGATGCATCCTGGTGAGCTAAGCGTGCTGGTGGAGTTGCTAAATTGATAACTAGGTCACTATTTCTACCATAGCTCTGTCTAGCCGCTGGACAATCTCTGAACATGTGGCCGGGCTTTTCACACCCAAAACATGCCCTTGATCCTGCTAAGCACTATTTGGTATTACTCCTACAATACCTACCACAAACTGGAATGTGGGCTCCACTAACCTGCTCCCCTAACCTTGAGAGCCTGATTTCTTCCACCTCTGATCGCGCCTAGACCTGAATAGCATAATGGATGATGATGCACTGGGTCTGCTGATCTCTGGTGGGACTACTAACCATGTCAACCACCATACCTCTGCTAGGAAAAACCAAAGCTGTCTATCATAACCCTTTTGGCCTCTCTCTCCCTCTCCCTCATCTGCTCCGCCTCTATCTATTGGGCATACAAAACCAATTAGGAGAAGTTCATCTCACGATGTAGCATGGTGGTCCAGCAATCCTTGACCAAGGAATCCGCTACTCCATTTACAAATTTGCTCACTCGAGCCCTCTAATCGGCCACCATCTCCGGTGCATGTTTGAACAACTTGGTGAACTTTAGAGCATACTTCTGGATGGTCATGTTATTCCGTCTCAAATACATGAACTCGGCTACCTTGATTTCCCTTACCTCCCAAGGAATGAATCGGTCCAGGAATGCGGTGAGGAACTCATCCTAACAAATGGGACCCGCTCTGACTCCCCAACTATTCTTCCACTGCCTATACCATATATGAGTGACCCCTTCAAGGAGGCTGAGTTTGCACACCCCTCTCCCGTTACCCCTATAATCTGGTTATCATATGGATCTCCTCAATAAACTCATGTGGGTCCTCATCCAACTCTTGACCCAAGGAACTAAAGGGGATTCATCTTGGGAAAATCCCGAACTCTAACCGCTGCTGCGTTTTCATTCTGGGAACATGAGCCACTGCTCACTGATTGACCTGAGGAATCAGTGCTTGTGCCAACATTTGAATGGCTGCCCTAAACATAGAATGGGCAACCTGCTCGGGCACGGGATCTGCTGGGGCTGGTGGGGCTTGCTGGTGCCCATCTCCATTTCCATCCTCATAGCCATTTTCATTCTCGTTTCCATTCTTTCTTCCGTTAACTTGATATGGAGGCATGATTCTACAAATATGCAAATATAGAGTTAGAGGAAAATAGGGATTTGAACTCATAACACGTGATAGAATAATGAAGAATGGAAGTTTCCTAAAATGTTTCGTAGCCTCTTCGTCATAAGTATTGTACGTTTCACACTCATGAAAAAGACTTTACTGAATGTGGCTTGTAGATACCCTAGGACACTTCAAAACATAATGCTCTGCTACCAAGTTTGTCATGACCCGAACACAAGCCAAGATCTAGACATGGATCCTAGAATCATAAACGTCTCCAAGTCAACCCATGGGATGAACATGATTACTATATATCAACATAAGAAAAGCTGACAACTTAATTTTGAAATAGCAGAACTCTGACTAACAAAAGGTCTATTCAACGGTAATATCATAAAACTAAATCAAAAGTTAAGTATACAAGTCTATGTCTTAATAGCCTTTACTAATTGATGAGATGATGGGACAAGCCCCCAACTATCCCTAAGTCTGAAATAAATTGGAGGATGAGGACTCATCCAAGGTAGGGTTAGATCTAGAACAAGAGCAAAACTATTGATGTGTTTGAGTTTGATCACTAGGATCAGTATCATGAAATGATACAACATAGAGTATGCGGTCGGTACTTGGAATGTACTGAGTGTGCAAGGTAAGTAAATCAGGATGCATATGTATATACTGAAATCATGCATCTCATAAATCATAACATAATAAGATTCTAAGTGTGAGGTCTGCATGCTGGTATATGAAAAACATTAATAGACATAAACTGATTCTCATAACTAAATCGATTGACCCAAAGCTAAACCTGAGATTCATAAGTAAAAATTGATAACCTGATTATTGAGTCAAACCTACTGAAAATATAATACCATAACTGATAAACATGCATAACTGAGATCATGAGGAATAATGGGAGACTCGTCATATAACCGACACAATAACGATAGAGCTTGCGTGATCCNACGATAGAGCTTGCGTGATCCCAACTATTACACTCAAGTGAGAAGAGCCATCCAAAGCCTTTCAAGAGCTAAGGGCGCTACCATGATATCTATATCAAGCTGAAGGCCCATTCGGGGCAGGGAAAGCTCACAATGCAGGTCCCAATGTAAAATGTGATTACATACGTTGGCATGTAGTTCTGAGACCCAGGGTTTTCATGAACCCTTAGCCAACTTGGTACTAGACACTACCCCCAAATGCAAGGTGCTCTTCATCATTTTTCAATAAAGATAAAACCATCATTTTTCAATGAAGATGAAAATGAAATTACATGCATAGTTTGAAATTTTAATATGGGAGTCCTAGCTCCAAACATACAATAAGCTAAATATGGGAGTATAGATTCCAAAACCATATGGGAAGATGATTTATAGAACTGAACCGAATCATGAAAAAATGCTAAATCTGAGTGGGATTACCCAATTTGAAGATCATGCATACTTGAAATAGACTTCACTAATCAAAATCATAGATTCATATAAGGGTAATATATAAACATGCATACATGCTAGATACTTCATCATACTTGAAATCATCAATCATAGACTATCATTTTCATGAACTTGCATAATTTGGAATAATCTTCTTAAATTTATAAACATTAATTCGTAATCATTTAGTACATAAAATCTACCAAAATGTTAAAACAAGCTTTGAAACATGAAGGGAATTGACCCATGAATAAATTATGTCAAATTTCATAAATTTGGGTTAAAACTTTTTACACCCCCTAAAAGTTAATGGTTAGTAAGCGTACACATGGATTCATAAGGAATAAGAGAGTACGACGTGTGGAGAAAACCCTGGGAGTCAAGTCGAGCAGGACCAACGCGCACTGGCCAGCGCGGTGCGCAAAGCCTGCTGGCGCCTTGAGAGGCGCGACGCACTAGGCAAGCTGCATCAATAGGAGATGTGGCGTGGGGCAATTGTGGCACGATAGAGGGCGTGGTGCACATCCCCTGCCACCGCCCAAGCAACATATAAATCCCTCCCTCTCTCATTTAAATCATTTCTCAAATGTTTTCACGGCCAGAGGTTAAAGGAAACATGGGTTTTGATTTATTTTCATCCGATTATGCTATCAAACGCCGTCCAAATTCAAATTAACTTCAGGTATTGAGTTCTATGCCTACAGGGAGCATTACTACGGAGTTATTTTCGTGAAATTCACCTGACGAATTGGAAACCTGCCGAGCCAAAGTTTTCAGATTTGCTCTAAACTGATTCTTATACGATCACAGGCTTCAAGTAAGTATTTATCCCTTTTGAACTCTCGGGAAATAATACATTTTCAGTCATGTTTCATTATGTTGAAGTATAGTAAACATTGGTATTAAAAGGTATCATTTTACACTTAATTTGGAATTGAAATTCGTCTCTTTTTCCCAGTATAACGGTTACAGCTGAAAAGAGCTGGCGAATACAAGTTGAAACTCGTCTGTTATTAAGGGAATGATAGTCGAGGTATGTAGGGCTTAACCCTCGGCAAGTATACTCATCGTACAGTGTTAGGACTTATGTTCTAGAATAGAAATGACGATTTCATATGTTGTAGATAGTTGCTACCATTATATTGTGATTAGACATGTTGTAATTAGCTGTTGCTATTATATAGAGATCAGACATGCTGTGATTAGCTGCTACCAATAGATTACGATTATATAGGTTCTTGTTATCTGTTAGAGAGCATATATAGATTATACCGCAGTGTCTTTCGCCGAGAAGGAACATGTTAGGTGTGATACGCGCTAGAAGCTTTATAGAAACTCTTCTATTCCCCAGTTCATTCTTTTAGTAGGATTGTATGTTTTATTGCCCGGCCTAGACCTTAGAAGCTCGTAAGGGTTATCGATCCTGAGCTAGTATGTTGAATAGCATAGGCTTAGCTAGGCGACAAAACTACCAGTTTGGCGCCTGGGTTTCCAGAAAAGCCCGCCCAGAAGCCATTGAAGTACCCGCACGCCCCAGGGCCATAAATATAGATGGAATAGTAATACTTTAGAATAAGTGACACTAGGGTTTTCTAGGGTACCGAGTGACAGCCTGCCATTTTATTAGCCATTACAAGAGATTTTCAGTCCTAGTTGACTTAGTAGTTATCATATAGGTCGCCCAGGAAGCCAGCCCAGTCGTCCAGGTCAAATAGACCCGTGGGTACCTAAGAAAGGGGACCTTATCAACAGTTATAGGCTGGGCTAGTGCCCCAACCAGTTCTAATAAGGTACTCAGGTAAAGATTGCCAGGAGTTTCTAAGTCTGTGTAAACTTACCTATAAGGTTAAGAATTGCCCAAAAAGTAATATAAGATCTGATTAGACCAACATAAGCTCTAAGGCACTAGCAGTACCATGTTTGTACAGTATTGTCCACAAGCTAAGGATGTCAATAAGCTTCCTATGGAGGATTAGAGGTCGATCGCTCAAAAGCCTATTCGGCCAGTACCTTCCCTACAGTTGTCCTAAGCAGATGAACTGAGTAGTTAGTCATTCGCGACCCTGCAGTTATTATGAGTTATAAATGTCCGGGAAGGACATATAGAGAGTTGTGGTGGACCACTCCAGATCTCTCCCTACTCCGTCCAAACTATTAGAGATCGTGATCACCATTAGGATCCTCTGATCAGATATAGGTGCACCGCGTGCCTGCTAGAAGCCTTATAGAATATCCTAGGGGGCGAGCAGTGGTGGTGTTAGGCCCAAAAGGCCAGTTACACCTATTGAGTGGCTAGATAGAGATGTTAGTACAACACATTTGTTGGGGTTTCCCTCACTTAGGAGCCATCCATGACCACCCCAAAGTTACTAGCTTTGTCGATGCCCGCCAGGGGAGAGATGACGTCACTCCAGAAGAGTGGCATGCCGTCTGTGAGGGACGAAGATGGAGTCCCAGGTCCTCATACAGTCCATTCCATGGATGGACTATTTATATGCCGATTTGAACTACACCACACCCCCTGTCGATCCTGGTGCCCGGGGTGCAGATATCAGATATCAAGAGTCTAACGGAGTCAGACACAGCAACGGTACAGGGGTTGAGCAGGCTCAGTTGTAGAACCAGGGGATCGATAGGTCTGCTATAGAACTAGTAGCGTCATTAAAACCTTGTTAGGGTTATATAGTTTGAAGTGCACTCACCGAGGCTTATGGGGGCCCCGAGTGAGTTATTCTGTGCTAGTTGTACCGTCCAGGCTTATAGGGGCCAGGTTAGGTTCTTGTTTTCATTCTTATCTGCTGTCTATAGCTTATGAATATATGATTATGCAATCATCACTCATGTATGTGTAGTGTTTTCTAGATGCAGATTCTGAATAAGCTAACCTACAGGTTAATCTTTCTACCTCTCCCTTATACTTACTTTTAGTATTTCATAGCTTTCATTCAGCTTATTTACTGCCTTACATATTCGGTACATATTGTATTGATGCCCAAATATAAGGCGCTACATTACTTGCCTGCAAGTTTAGACAAGCAGGGTTCAAGATCTCTAGTAGCAGCTGTTTAGAGTCCGTAGTTTGGTCAGCTCCTTTCATTCGGAGTTGCCAGGTTGTAGATATTTGTATATTTCAGTTATATAGAATTTTGGGTAGGCTGGGGCCCTGTCCCGACAACTATTTTTACTCTTAGGGGCTTGTAGACTACAATTATAAGTTAGTTAGTTGTATGTTTTTCGTGTGGGGCCTAGTATAATAGTTTGTCTTCATTTTTGTTATAAGTAGATAGCATGGTAGCCTTGTCGGCCCACCTAGGATCCCTTTTGGTTGCCTGTTGTTGGTTAGATGTTTTACTTACAAGTGGCTATACGGCCTGGTCAGTCGGGGGCTGTATTTACAACTGAGATATAGCCCGTTGGTTTCTTGATTTGAGGAGCAAGCCTGCACCAGGTGTGCCTAGTCTTAGTAAGTCAGTCCAGGACCTAGTAGACACTAGGTGCTAGTCATGCCTCCCAAGGTGGGGCATGACAAACTTAGTATCAGAGCAGTTTGTAACCTAGGGAGTCTGCAAGTCGTGTCTAGTAGAGTCTTGTTTATAAATGTGTTGTGCACCATATTTTATAAGCAGGAGGCTACGTGGCATGATAGTATGCTTACCCCTCTTTATTCTTAGATCGTGCTATAAAGTAGAATTGTATAGGGTTTATTCAATAAGCTTTCCTTGTTATGTCTATCTAGAATAATATTTGATACACGATAAACTCCAGCTAGATGCAGCCTAACTACAACAACAACATGAGGTACTAGTGAGGTGCCACAGTGGAGGGACGGTTAGCCTAACGACAGGAAGTAGATTTCTCTTACATTGCCCCATTTCCCTCCCAAGGTACTAGAAACCTCATAATGTGATCGATATGCCAGTGCCAAGTCACGCCCCACCTTGGGAGGCATAACTAGCACCTGGTCCTACAAGGATCTAAACTGATTCAACTAGTCCTGCGCACTCCTGCTGCGAGTCTACTTCCCAAATCAAGAAAACGATGGGCTACATCTAAGATGTAAATACAACCTCCGTCAGACAAGGCCTTAAGCCACCTATAAAGAAAAACAGCTAACCAAAAACAGGCAATAATAGGGGATCCTATGCGGGCCGATAAGACAACCATGATGTCTAGTTATGACTGTAAAGTAATACCTGTGCTAAGCTAAACTATGGACGACAAGGCCGCTAATCTGCCAGCTAAACAAGGCCCCACATGGACAACACGTAAACTATAAAAACATATGGGCCCCACACGGACAATAATAGCTAACAACTGAGAAATAAAAATAATCTGCAAGCATCTGGGAGTAATATGATGGTCGGGATTGGGCCCCGTCCTACCCATAAACTGTACAATCAAAAAGGAGTAAACCTTCTGTCTATAAGCTCCAGAAGAAAGGAGCTGACTCTTCTGCTAATACTGGCTGGAGGCTAAGAGGGACCTGCTCCTCGTCTATCCATACCTGCAGGCAAGTAATGCAGCACCCCAGAAAGGGCGTCAGTACAATATGTATGGAATATGTAAAGCGATAATTGTAAATAACTGAAATAAACAAATAGAATTGAGAATAACTGGAATGAAGGGATAGAGATCATACCTGAGTAATAGAACTCCTTACCATCTAGTTCATAAATAACTACAGCAAACAAGAACCTTACTGGGCCCCCATAAGCAGGAAAGGTACAACCAGCAAAGAATAACCCACATGGGGCCCCCATAAGCCCAGGTGACTACACTTCAGTCTATGTACCCCTATAAAGGTCGCACTGATCAACTAATAGCTATAGCTGTCCTACTGGTCCCCTAGGTCTGCAACTGAGTCACTCGGCCCCTGATTGTAGCTGCGTCTGAGTCTAGTGGACTCCTTATATCTGCACCCCAGGCACCAGGCTTGACGGGGGTGTATAAAGCCAACCATGACATATGAGGACCTGGGACCCCATCTTCGTCCCTTGCAGTAGGTATACCACTCCGTAGAGCGAGGTCATCTCTCCCCTGGCGGGCATCGACACAGCAAATAACCCTGGGGTCGGTCATGAAGGCTATACAGGCATAAACTGTCCCAAACTAACATGGAATATGGGTTTCAGCTAATAACAAGAATTAATCACAATATACATGCTTCTGGTATTCTTATTTGGATTCAAACTGAGTTATCATGCTAAAGAAACCAACTTGTTGTGGGAAACTGCCTTAACATACCTCGTTCGCCGATTACCGATTAACTAGTGAGTTTCAGTCTGTATTCAACTTCTCTTTTCAACTTCAATTATATTACTGGGGGAATATGACTACTTTAAATACTTAATTCGATAAAAACGATAACTTTATATATAAAGATTAACTATATTTCAACTTAACGTAACACGATAAAAAAATCATAATTTCTCAAAAGTGCAGAAGGGAGAAATGCTTATTTGAAGCCTGTGACCATATAGAAATTAGTTTGGAGCAATTCCAATGAATTTGGCTCGATGGGGTTACGATTTGCCGGGCGAATATTGTGAATATAACTCCTTAGCAATGCTCCCTGCAGCCTTAAATATCAGTACCCGAAGTTAATTTGAATTTGGGCAGCGTTTCATAGCGTAAACGGATGAAAGTTGATAGAAAATTGCGTTCTCCATTAGTTCTGGTCGAGAGGAAATTTGCAAATGAATTGCAATTAAACTAACGAGCTATATATATACTTTGGGCGATAGCCAGGGGGCGCCCCGCGCCTCTCAAGGTGCCAATGGCCTGGTGCCTTGCACCTCTCAAAGCGCCAATGGCTTGGCGTGCCGCACGGACTGGTGCTCTATTGGCTGGCGCATCGCGCTGGCCCTGTGTGGCCTGGCCTCACTCGACCCAACTTTCGAGGCTTCTTTCCACGTGTCGTACTCTCTTTATATATTTTAAATTCACGCGTATGCCTACCATTCATTAAATTTTATGGGGTGTAACATCCTCCCCCCCTTAGGAACATTCGTCCTCGAATATCAACTTGATTTACAAGGGTTTATCTCTTTTAGGGCTATTATTATGGAAAAATTTTGGTAGAGTTTCCCCTGTAATATGGACTCTTTGAAAACCCTGAAACGCAGAAAAGTCCAATACAAGCACTTCACATAACACTATACCAACTATTTCACAATAAGGCTGGAGTCAACTGAGCAGTATATATAACACAAATCATGAAACAACAACTGAATCAATAACTTACCTTAACTACATGATCTGGACTAAACCTAGAACAAATGAGGATATCTGGATTTCATGTCGTCCTCAGCTTTCCAGGTCATTTCCTCTCTGTTCTTGTTTCTCCACAGTACTTTAACAGAGAAAACATCCTTAGTCCTCAACCTACGGACCTGTTGATCCAATATAGCTACTGGAACCTCTTCATAGGCTAACTCCTCAGTGACTTGTGGACATCCTCAACTGGCACAACTCGGGATGGATCCCCTATGCACTTTTGTAGCATGGAAACATAAAATACAGAGTGGACATATTCCAACTCTGAAGGCAAGTCTAGCTTGTATGCAACATGGCCTATTCTCCGGAGTATTTAATATGGCCCAATAAACCTTGGGCTAAGCTTACCCTTTTTGCCAAACCTCATTACGCCCTTCACTGGCGAGACTTTCAGAAAGACCTAGTCGTTTACATTGAACTCCAAGTTCCTATGTCGTACATCAGCGTAAGATTTCTGGCGGCTTTGAGCTGTCAACAGGAGCTCTCGAATAAGCTTCACTTTCTCCTCTGATTGATGGATCATGTCTGGTCAAATTAATTCTGATTCTCCAACTTTGAACCGGCCAACTGGAAATCTGCACTTCCTCCCATATAAGGCTTCATAAGGTGCCATCTAGATTGCTGAGTGATAACTATTGTTGTAGGAAAACTCAATAAGTTGTAAGTGTTCATCCCAGCTGCCCCTAAAATCCAGCACACACGCCCATAACATATCCTCGAGCGTCTGAATTTTGCATTCCGCCTGCACGTCTGTTTGAGGATGGAAGGTTGTACTCAGGTTAACTTGGCTTCCCAATGCTCTCTGGAAAGACTGCCAGAACCTAGCTATGAATTGTCATAAATAATAGATTCTGGAACACCATGTAATCTGACTACCTCCCTAATATAAAGCTCGGCATAATCCTCAGCTGAGCAAGTGGTCCTGACTGGAAGAAAGTGAGCTAATTTCATCAACCTATCAACAATCACCCAGACATAATCAAATTTGCATCTGGTATGGGGTAATCCTGTCAAAAAATCCATGTTTACTGCATCCCATTTCCACATAGGTACTGTTATTTCCTGTGTCAATCGCAGGTTTCTGATGTTCTTCTTTCACCTGTTAACAATTAGGACATTGAGCTACAAATTCATCTATCTCCTTTTTCATCCCTGACCACCAGTAATTCTCTTTTATATCAAGATACATCTTTGTTGAACCCAGATGAATAGAGTAATGGGAATAATGCACCTCGTCCATAATTTGCTGGCGAAGTCCTGCCGCGTCTGGAACACAGAGGCGACCCCTATATCTCAAAACTTCATCTCCAGTTACCTTGAAATCCGCTACATTCCCTTGCTGCACCTTATCTCTAAGCTTAACCAAATTAGGGTCTTCGTACTGCCGTTCTTTCACTTCCACAACTACTGATGATACTGTCGTATTTTGATTACTGCTCCACTGTCTCCTGAATCTACTATATGGACGGCCAAACTGGCTAACTGATGCAATTCTCGAGCCAGTTCGCTCTGGTTGGGCTTTAAATATGCCTGAGTTCCATGGATTTGCGACTGAGGGCATCTGCCACGATATTGGCTCTTCCTAGGTGATATAAAATATTCATATCATAGTCCTTTAACAACTCTAACCAGTGACGTTGCCATAGATTCAACTCCTTCTGTGTGAAAATGTACTACAGGCTCTTATGATCAGTAAAAATATCTATATGAACACCATACAGATAAGTGCCTCCATATATTCAAGGCATGAATTATCACGGCTAACTCCAAATTGTGGGTGGGGTAGATATTCTTATGCTTCCTCAGCTATCTGGAAGAGTAAGAAATTACTTTACCATGTTGCATCAGAACACACCCTACCCCGAAGCCTGAAGCATCACAGTACACTACATAACCCTCTAATCCTTCTGGCAAGGCTAATACTGGTGTTGAGGTCAGTCTGTTTTTCAACTCCTGGAAGCTCTATTCACACGCTTCAGTCTAGTGAAATTTAGCTTCTTTCTGAGTTAACTTGGTCAGAGACGCTGCCAAGGTAGAAAATCCTTCCATGAACCTTCTGTAATACCAGGCTAACCCCAGGAAACTACGTACCTCGGTCGGGGTGGTACGTTTAGGACATGTTTTTACTGCTTCAATCTTTTTCAAATACCTATATACCAGCATCTGACATAATGTGGCCTAAAAAGGCCACTGAATTCAACCAAAACTCACATTTAGCAAACTTCGCATACAACTGGCAATTCGTGAGAGTTTGGAGCACTGTTCGTAGGTGATCACGGTGATCTGCCTCTGAACGGGAATATACCAGAATATCATCAATAAATACTATCACAAACAAGTCCAGATACGGCCTAAAGGTGTTGTTCATCAAGTACATGAATACTGTTGGAGCATTCATCAACCCGAAGGACATGACTAAAAATTCAAAGTGGCCATACTTGGTCTTGACAGTGCTTTTTGGAATATCTTTCTCTCGAACCCGAACTTGATGATACCTAGATCTTAAGTCTATTTTTGAAAAACACTTTGCCCCATGTAATTGGTAAAACAAGTCGTTTATTCGGGGAAGAGGGTACTTATTCTTGATAGTGACATTATTTAGCCGCCGATAATCTATACACATACGGAGGGAACCATCCTTCTTTCTCACACACAGAACTGGTGCTCCCCACGGTGAAGTAGTCGGGCGTATGAAGCCCTTATCTAACAGATCTTTCAACCGTTCCTTCAATTCCCTGAGCTTTGTAGGAGCCATTCGATATGGAGGAATAGATATAGGCTGAGTACCTGGTAATAAATCTATTGCAAAATATATCTCCCGTTTGGGGGGAATACCAGGAAGTTCATCTGGAAATACATCTATAAATTCATTGACTACTGGAATGGACTGAAGAGGTGGAGATTCTTCTTGGACATCCTGAACCCTGATAATGTGATAAATGCATCCTTTTGCAATCAATTTTCTCGCCCGAAGATAGGAAATAAACCTACCTTTTGGTGTTGCTGCACTACCTTTCCACTTCCATACAACCTCCCCTGGGAAGTGGAATCGGGCAGTCTTGGTCCAACATTCTACATTGACATAACATGGCGCTAGCCAATCTATATCCATATTTGCATACAAGTCAATCATCTCTAATTCAATCAAATCTGCTAAAGTCTGACGACCAACGACCTCTACTGTGCATCCTCGGTAGACCCTCTTGGCTATGATAGAGTCACCTATAACACCCCGAAATTTTTATTGGTAATTATTTGATATTTTATGCTAGGTTAGGGAAAGTACGGGTTGTATATTGGTTGTAGGTGTCAAGGGAAATGTGTACGATCAAAAAACACCAAAGAGTATGTGAAGTTCATAAGTATGGATCAACTTTAAATGACCATATCTCCCAATATATTATGATTTAGGAGCCCCACGACCTATCAAATTAAAGTTCTTTGAGTATAGTTTTCATAACATCAAACTTCTTGTCAATCAGAGTTTGGAGTAAAAAGTTATGGGCATTTTACCGAACCATCGCGAGCAGTGACGCGGGCATGACGCCCTAGCGCCTCCACCCCTTACCCCTATTTATTTAAGTTGTTTGCTGATCAAATCATATCATTCCTATAAAAATTCGAGATGTATGCTTAGGGGACACTTCTCTCTGTATTTTACAGCCAAAAAACTAAGATAAATCAAGGCAAATAATCAACCAAAAATTGAAGCCAAGTGAAGAAGATCATTGCAAAGTTGAAGAGAGGCATCGGTGAGTCTTGTTGCTGCGTTTTTGAAGCATGTTTATGATGT